>JAPMUY010004913.1:0-25000 GCA_026901105.3 Galaxias olidus
TGCCGTACACTTTAGTGTGAACATTGAAAACGTGAGCCTTAGTTAAAAAAAAAAAGTTGTAAAGGCAGTTTGAAAAAGCTATCATTGGGGATACAACTGGGCTGATTGGTATTGTTTGCCTGGCCTCCTGACTCTTCCCTGTGCAGAAAATCAAGGAGATCACCTACATGCACTCGGAGGGCATCCTGGCGGGCGAGCTGAAGCACGGCCCTCTGGCCCTCATAGACAAAGACATGCCCGTCATCATGATCATCATGAGGGACGCCTGCTACCAGAAGTGCCAGAACGCTCTGCAGCAGGTCACGGCCCGATCAGTGAGTTCACCGTCGGGGGGGTCTCGGCTCTCAGACGCATGCGGCCCGCGCTATCTCTGTCTTATGCGCGCGCACACGCGCGCACACACACACGCACACACACACACACACACACACACACACACACACACAGTTGACTGCATTCCATGAATAATGGATGTGAATCGACGTATTGACTGACTAAACATTCCACCACGTGCTATATTCTATCTCTCTCCCTCTCTCTCTCTCCCTCTCTCTCTATCTCCCTCTCTCTCTCTCTCTCTCTCTCTCTCTCTCTCTCTCGCTCTCTCTCTCTCTCTCTCTCTCTATCTCTACCTCTCTCTCTCTGCGTGTCTTTTTCAGGGGCGGCCGATCATCCTGTGTTGCCAGGACGACCCCGACGTGTGCAAGAACGCCTATAAAACCATTGAGCTGCCTCAGACGGTGGACTGCCTGCAGGGCATCCTCAGTGTAATCCCTCTGCAGCTCATGTCCTTCCACCTGGCCGTGCTACGTGGCTATGACGTAGGTGGCGTGCTGTACACTTTTAGTATTCATCTGTCATGTCACACAACACACAACACTTATGATCACAAAACATTTCAAGTCATGAAGCTCACCTGCTTCAAACGATGCACAGAAAATGCTGCTACGGGTTCACGTTTCTTAATCATCGTTGTCAGGGTAGGCGTGAATTCACTGCAACTGTGTTTTTCTCCTATAGCTGACCTCATTTAATGGTGAATTCTTGACACGCAGGTTGATTGTCCCCGAAACCTGGCCAAGTCTGTGACTGTGGAATAACTACAGGACCATTGGAAGAGAAAGTCTTTTATAGTGCACTTTTGGGTGTGTGCGTCTGTATGTGTGTATGTATGTGTGTGTGTGTGTGTGTGCGTATGCATGTCTGTGCATGTGTTAAGAATAGTATAGTCCTGTAGGGTATAGTCCTGGATGTGATGCCTGATTTAAAGCAGAGAAATGTGAAGTGTCTTACTGATACGCTGTTGAGGAGATGCCATTAACATTATGACTGGGCCGCATTATCTACACCAGAGCTACACCAGAGCTATTGTTGCACATCACAAGCAACAGACTGCTTGACAATGTTCAGTATGCACTGTTTGACGATGCTGAGCCGTATACTGAAGTGTTTACAGTTGTGCAATAAAGAGGACCAAATGAGTGATTGTGAATGTACAGGAAATGTATCCTGTTATAAATTATATCTGTGTAATAGGTACAATTTATTTTGCTGTTCCACCATGGGAAATGTAGGCATTCCAACAGATATGCGGTATCCAGTTTCGACTCAAAATACATAATGTACTTAATATACTTTTGGCTCAACATCCACATGTCATTTTTGGAAGTAAATCCAATGCTATACTTGAGGGAGCTCTATTATTATAATATTTCACTCCAAACTTTAATAATTCTATTAATGGCAGTTCCATGTACCTACCGAAAACATGGAAATGATAAGTTATACACTTTTTGTGAATTCATATTCTATATTTTCTGTTTTTCTGTTGGATCGGCTTGTTTAATACATTTTTAAGTTATTTTTATCTGAGAATGAATTCAATGAATGATGCACTCCCATTCTAAAATATTGCCCAGGGCAATACCATTCACATATTATCTCATAGGTATCCTGAGCCAGTTTTGTAATGAAGAAACCAAGTGGGCCAAGTTTGTTTGAATTTAATAGATTTGTCATACTTTTGTATAGGGTTAGTGTAATAACAATGTACTTGTATTTATCTGGGTCTTTTATGGGAAAGAAAATGGGTCTTATAAAAATTTTTCTTTTTCAACTATGATTGTATTTTGTACTGTAAGCCACATGTTTTATAGCAATCAGAGTCTATATCCAACAATCAAATAAAGTGAATGCAAATTGCGTACTTTCATCCTGCTATCTGCTTCGATTGTTCTTTTTACAGTGTCTTGTGGGTTTAGACTAACGCGACTTCAAAACCAGTTAGAGTGGCAAAAGAAGACCAACTTAATTGATGACGCCCTCATTGAATGAAGAGAAAATAAGTTAGTCATAAACTTTTTGCTCAACGTGAGGCGTTACGCGATGACGTCATTCATGTGTTCTTCGCTTTGCTCCTCCGTGTTGTTCGCCTCCGCACCCGAGCCGACCGTTCTGGAGTTCAGATTTTGGGAAGCACAGTTCTTCATATTGTGACAGCTCCGAAATCGTATTATTTTTTACTTCATTGAGTACTGATTATACAAAAAAAGCGGACAGACCGTTTTCTGTGTTTTCGATGCATGGGAGTGTCCTGGGAGCAGCGAAGGGAGAAGGTAGGTGTAGGTCTGCTTGCCGCCTGTCCACAGTCTGTCCGGGCGGCTCCAATCCCCGACCACCGCATTGCAACCCCAAAGAGAAGTGAAAGACTGGGTAATTCTGATCTCAGCGAGTTACAAACCTTGGTCACGGGTCATTTTTTTTAGATAGACTTGCACAATGTTATATGCAATGCCATAGTGGATTGTTAGCTATTGTAAACTACTGTACGGATAATTATTTTAGACGATCCGCCAATACCGTGTCACAAACCGGTGAGGAAGCATTCGATGACTTCATGCCTGTGTGTGCGCTTGCGTACAGTTTATCGCATGTCTAGTGTATGTAGTTATGAGTAGCCCACGTATCATGCTGGCCTTTGCAATTTTGACTGATGGAAGGTCATATTAGCATTGTAAAAAGAGGGAGCTAACCTTGGAGTTTAAAAAATGTAAGCCTACTCAACTCACTTTAAATGGTTTGTCTCACTTTTAACATGTCATTTCACCCAGTCATCACGCACTAAACCTGACACCACGAGTAGGCTGCGTGGCTTTCTAAATGTCGCTAGTGGTTGAGATCTGCTAGTTTGGCAGGTTGAGCCCTAATCTGATATTCCAGCCAGTCTGCTCCGAGTCCCCAAGGGGGTCCACATCATAATCATAATCATCCCCAGCCTTAACAACTGCCTTAGGCCAGGGCTGCTGCTCTGCCAATCAGTAACCATCCCTTTGCTGGCGTGATTGCAATACTGGCTATTTGTGTGTGTGTGTGTGTGTGTGTGTGTGTGTGTGTGTGTGTGTGTGTGTGTGTGTGTGTGTGTGTGTGTGTGTGTGCGCGCCAGTGTCCATGCATAGTGCCTATGTCTTGTGACCGTGTACCTTGGCCCACCTAAGATGGCTTGTCCCTGTAAATGGTTGTGCCTTAGCACTGGGAGACGTCATGTACCAGAGCAGGGCTCTAGCTACAACACAGTGACCAGCCGTTAAGGTCAGGCCTCCTCTGGTGTCAGGCCTGCATGGATAATACTGATAGGAAGCCTTTACTTTCACATGTGAGGCTGTTTTAAGACCTTTTTTTCCAGAAGATTATTTCCCGCAAGAAAAGAGGAAGAGAGGAGGAAAACACAGCGAGGCGAAAGGGAGAGTTGCCAGAGGATAAGGAAGGGGAAAGAGGGATCGTGGCGATGGAGAGAGACACAGAATAAGATCAGCCTCTGGGCAGCTCTCCCTTTTTGGTGTGGATGGAAAGGGAGCCAGCTGGACACGCCAGAGAACCAGAGAGACGGAGGCAGGAGGGGGGAGGGAGAGGAAGCCTTAGAGGCAGAAAGTAGAGAGAGAGAGGAAGTCCTTCTTTGAGTCATGGCGTGGCTGTGGGCGCACGCAGCCTAAATTCAATGTCACGTTCTTTTCCCTTGTGATAAATAAAGTCAACTGTCTATCGTGTGTGTGTGTGTGTGTGTGTGTGTGTGTGTGTGTGTGTGTGTGTGTGTGTGTGTGTGTGTGTGTGTGTGTGTGTGTGTGTGTGTGTGTGTGTGTGTGTGTGTGTGTGTGTGTGTGTGTGTGTGTGTGCGTTGTAGGCTACTCGACATGTGAGGACAGGGGATGAGGGTTTTTATCCAGTAGATGTCTTGTCTGGTGTTCTGACCTAGGCTAGACCTCATTTCCCAGAGGCCCAGCGCTGCACCTCCTGTGTAGGGAAACACGTTCTCTTCCCGCCGGCCCGGGCGACGTAGTCCTGCTGGTACAGCCGTATAGGACAAGCTTTGGCCGAGACGCCATGATGACTGATGATCCCAGTAGAGGCAGGGGAGGAGGGCGGACCTCCTTTATCTTATCTAGCCCCCCCCCGGACCACTGGCGGAGCTAATCAAACCCCCCCCCCCCCCCCTTGCCTGTCACCCGGAAAGGTTGAGATGTGGTGCTTGTTTTCACCTGTGGGTCCTTCCTGTCGCAGCATAACAAACCACCTTGACTTTTCTGCTGTCACACGCACGCACGCACGCACCAGTGAACATGACGCTCGCTCACTCAGTCGCTCACCCACTCCTCCCCCCTAGCCCAGAATAACATTCCTCCTCTGTCCTTCGGCCAGAAGCAGCAGCGTTAACATGGCCCGTTAGTCATATCTCTCCCTCACACACACACACACACACACACACACACACACATAAGGCCGAAATGGAGACAAACCCTTCCGCGTACTTGTCGCTGTTGACTCTAAGACTGCGCGTCAACGAGTGGACTCTGGCGATGCAAGGACTCTTGCTTGTAAACATTGCTGCGTGTGTGTTGGTGTGTGTATAGATGTGCATGTATATGTGTGTCTAGTTCAGAGTGTAGTGGTGAGCGCTTGTTGGTGTTTCTTGGCGCTGCGTTGTTTGCAGCCAAAGGGTGAGTGTGAGTGTGAGTGAGCACAGGCTCACTGTTCAGACAGAGCAAAGGGCTTGGGGAGCTCTTGAGCTGTCAGGCTGACTCCGTGCTCCCTCTGCTCTCTCTGACACACACACACACACACACACACACACAGCCATATACACCCAAGCAGCAGTAAACAACAACTTCAGCTCTAGGCCCATGCGATTCAGCATGCAGATGAGCAGAGGGTAAGGGGCTCTGATGTTTGGACGGACACATTCAGATACCGGGCACTGGATAAGACTTCCAACAGCGTGGGAGGATCCCGCAGGCTGTACACATTGGACAGGGAGCGAGCGGAGCGGATTTCGACCAGGCGCCCAAAGCCTTACGCTGTCCTTACTGGTTGCGCAATGCGATAGCGTCCATTAGAGCTTGTATTAAAATGTGTGTGTGTGTGGTTGTGTGTTCCAGACTGTCCTGGTGGTGGTCCCGAGGTCGCGGCGGCAGGATGAGTGAGGCGGAGGGCCAGTTCCACAGCGTGCAGGTGGGAGACTCTACCTTCACCGTGCTCCAGCGCTACCAGCAGCTCCGCGCCATCGGCTCCGGCGCCCAGGGCATCGTCTGGTGAGACGTTCACCGCCGACAGCCCCCCTGTTGAAGTACAAAAAGCTTCCTGTGGTCGTTTTTAATCCTTTGATGTGAGCCTGCGCCTCAGGACTGAGTGGTCGAGTTGACCCCGGGAACACGCACAGAAATACAACCAAACAACTGGAATCCACTGATCAGCATTTTCTTCTCCTGTACCAATGCCAGATGAAATATATTTTCAATTGAAGTGACAGCGGTAGCTCACAGGAGGAGTGTTCGCGAGACAAAGATGCCTTTTTTTAATGGTCTTAATATTTCCGCTTTATTACTTTTCTCTCTCTCTCTCTCCATTTCTCCAGCTCAGCTCTAGATTCCGTCCTAGGAATCCCCGTGGCAGTGAAGAAGCTCTGCCGGCCCTTCCAGAACCAGACCCACGCCAAACGAGCCTACAGGGAGCTGGTGCTGCTCAAATGTGTCAACCACAAAAACGTACGAGTCCACCCCCCCAAAAAAAGACCCCCCTTCTTACCTCAGTCATGTACCTGATAGCGCCATAGCGACCAACGGTTACACCTCCATCCCGTCCTTGACTAGCACCATCCATCTTCAGGGTGCTGTCTATCAGCCGCGGGTTAGGATTATGAATAATTGAGCTGATGGAGGCGGCTAAATGCTATAAAAGAAAATGGAATAATCAAGACGTGTATTTTTAGTCCCCACTCCGGTGTGAGTTGAGCTGCGTCTTCCTTTTTTATGATTTGGCAGCGCCGATTGGAGCTGTGTAACAACGACTAATGACTTTTTCGTCTCTGTTGGGTCCAGATCATCCGGCTGATCAACGTGTTCACCCCTCAGAAGTCCCTGGAGGAGTTCCAGGACCTGTGAGTGGGCTTTCGTTTGAAATTCAACTTTTTAAATTAAAATAAGCCCAGACAAATGTTTGAGATTAATCAGGACTCGCCCATCTTTTCTATGCCCACGCCGTCCCACTATTTAATTACCTCTGTTCTCCTCTCGTCCTCCTTGTTCCCTGTTCTCCTCCCTACCTTTTGTTTCTCCTCCTCCTGCCCTCACCCTCCCAGGTACCTGGTGATGGAGCTGATGGACGCCAGCCTGTGTCAGGTGATCCACATGGACCTGGACCACGAGAGGATGTCCTACCTGCTCTACCAGATCCTCTGCGGCATCCGCCACCTGCACTCTGTCGGCATCATCCACCGGGTGAGGACGGGGGGGGGGGGGGGGGGGGGGGAGGGGCGAGGGAGAGAGGGAGAGAGGGAGTAAGTAGTGTGAGGGATTCTCTACTGTCTCAAGCCAATAGGTTAAGGGTGGGGGTGTGTGTAGGAATATTAAAGGTGTGGTTCTCAGTCTAACAGTGCCCTGCCCCTGTCATCTTTCAACTACTGTAGTGTCGCCATGCGTATGACAGCGCAAACATCAGCTGTTTGTGATTAGGCGGAAGAACGTTTGTCTAGACTGGTGTGTAGTTGGAGCTGCCTTTGTTGTTCTGACCCTGCTTCTACCTCCAAACCTCACTAGGATTCCTCACTCATTTCTGTGCTGTCCACACAAGTGTCTGTAATAATCAAGCTGTATTTAACTGCGGTTGTTCTCCCTATATTTGACTTACGTAGTAGCTTTTCCACTAAAAGGCCATTTCTATCTTTAAGATCCACAATAAACCTCATGCTAAATTCTAATCGGGGGGTGCGTCTCATCTTTCAATTGGCTCATCTTTTGAGCCACAAAGCCTTCATCTATCCCCCGTCCATCTCCCTCTCCCTCCCCGGCAGGACCTGAAGCCCAGCAACATAGTGGTGAAGTCGGACTGCACCCTGAAGATCCTGGACTTTGGGCTGGCGCGGACGGCCTGCACTAACTTCATGATGACGCCCTACGTGGTGACCCGGTACTACCGGGCCCCCGAGGTCATCCTGGGGATGAAGTACAAGGAGAACGGTGAGGGCCTTCCCCTCCCTCCAACCCCCCCGGGGCTCAGTGTCGTGCCAAAACGCTGCAGCCTCCCTTCTTGTTTACTCTCCTTTGGCTTGTTTCCTCCTTGACGGGTTTACATATTTAAAGCGACACGTCACCCATTTTTTATATATTTTTTTTTATATATATTTTACATCATGTACCAATGTTATATTTGACACATAGTATCGTCATTTAGCGTTTCTTGTTTAGGGTTGGTTCGCACAATGAGCTATGGGCATTGTGGTGTACAGTGAATTTACCATTTAAATGCCGTTGGGCGGTAATTGATCCTACAACCCAAACTTGTTCAATATACTTTTTTCATTTAACCCCAACAACAACATATATTGTTTTAGAAAATTTGCAAACTATCCCTTTAAGAAGAATGTCTTTTTGTTAGAGAGCCTCCGATTGATTTATTGATCCCCTAGTTGAAGTTTTGACTAATTGATCTAGGTTCAAATTCTATGGTTTATGGTTTATTGAATGATTGTAGATATTTGAGCATGACTGTTGTGCTGCAGTGGACCTGTAGTCTGTTGGCTGTGTCCAGAACA
Source organism: Galaxias olidus (assembly GCA_026901105.3). Taxonomy (NCBI): domain Eukaryota; kingdom Metazoa; phylum Chordata; class Actinopteri; order Galaxiiformes; family Galaxiidae; genus Galaxias; species Galaxias olidus. The sequence goes on from JAPMUY010004913.1 coordinate 8,081, forward strand.
CCGCGTCCTCTAAAATAAAAACTCCAAGCTTTTTTCCCGACCCTCGTCCCCTAACCAAAGCAGCGAAAACTCGGACATGCGGTTCCGGCCGTGAACAATTTACAGAGTCAGCGTCTGAGACGGCAGGGGAGTTGGGGGGGGGGGGTATTTGCATGTGATTAATTTAGCGCCACAGCTAGCTTCCTGTGTCGGATGTTGAACGCCGCTTGTGGGAAGGCTTTGTGTTCCGCAGGTCCCTTATCAGGGAAATGAGGAGCGTTTAAATCACCAGGAGGGGAAAGGAAGGGAACGGGACTAGGACACTTTTTGTCAGAAGTACACTAACTCCAATGCAAACAGGCTGCCCCAGAAAACACACACAGACACGCAGAAACACACACGGGCGCTCTGACACACACACACACAAACAGAGCCACAGCTGTGTAAACTGATAAGCGGAGCTCCCGAGTCTAGAAGAGGAGCCTGCGGGGCTGTTTCTGCCTCCCCATTTAGCCAGAGAAGACAGGACAAAAGACAGACACCAAAGAAAAGCCTAGATAGTATAAAACATTTTGAAAAAAAGAGTGCAACGAGTTAGAGGACGAGAGACACCTAATCGACAGTTTGACAATAAATCTGTTATTTTTAACGGGTGGCACTTCTGCATTTGACTGTGACGATACATGAAATGTGCAATGTGATCCATTTAACCACCAACACTGTTGTCTGTGTTTCTCCTCTCCTCCCCAGTGGACATTTGGTCAGTGGGGTGCATCATGGGAGAGATGGTGAAGGGCAGCGTCATCTTCCAGGGCACCGACCGTATCCTTCACCCGGCCGCCATCTTGTGCGTCTCCCCTGGTCTCTCTCACTCCTCCCTCTTTGTCTCTGTCGCTCCCGTCTCTCTCTCTGTCTGTGGCCTCCAATACTCTCCTGGTACTTTCCCCCCCTCGTTCATGTCCCTTCCCGTCCTTTTCATTTCTCCTAATTTCAGCATCGGTCCTTTTTCGATTCCAAACAAAAAGATCCCAAACCTTTGCATCCCCTTTTTTTTTTTTTTTTATCTCTCCCGTTTGCGACCGCCCCGTTTCTGCGCTTCTGGTTCACCCCTCTATCTCTTTAGAGAGTAAAATGAAAGTTAGTTGGAGTCGGCCATTGCTCCCACATGCTAAGACATGTGTCTTACTGTCTGAGGACCTCTCTCTCTCTCTCTCTCTCTCTCTCTCTCTCTCTCGCTCGCTCGCTCTCTTTCTCTCTCCCTCTCCCTCTCTCTCTCTCTCTCTCTCTCTCTCTCCCCTCGTTGAATCAATATAGTCGTTACGGTTTCCACATGCATTGGACCCTTAAAGTGGGGGAGGGATCAAATCTAAGTGACTCATGGTAATTTCCATATAGATTGCCTGCGCCGCCGTCTCTGATGGGACACTTTCCCCTCCGTCTGCTCCTTCACAGCTCAACAGCCTCGTTCACTTCAAGTTCTTATGGTTACGGATAAAACAATCGATCATAGAGGATGTCGTTCTCCTGCATGTTATTAAACAGTGCCCTAACTTGTTGTTTTTTTTATGAGCTTAATACCTTTGATTGACGGTGCACATGCTCATTTGTTTATTTGTAGAGGGGTTTTTTTATGCCAACGTAAAGATTGCGTTTTTCCACTATCCTCTCCGTGAGAGTGTCCTTAGCGGGAGCGTGTTCTCAGACATCGACCAGTGGAACAAGGTGATCGAGGTTCTGGGCACGCCCCCTCTGGAGTTCATGAACCGCCTGATGGAGACGGTGAGGAACTACGTGATGAACAAACCGCAGTACCCAGGGGTCAACTTTGCCGACATCTTCCCGGACTGGGCCTTCCCCTCCGAGTCGGAACACGACAAAGTCAAGAGTAAGACGCTTCGCCCTCCCCTCACCCGTATTTCCATTTGAAAAAAGGGCCGTGCCACAGCCGTTGGCTGTTTTTGGACATGTGCGATAACCCACGTTGAAGTGCGCTCCAACGCTGTCATTTTGCGACGAGGTCACGAGCGTAGTCTTGAGGCTCGTGTTGTTGCGTCTTCCAGGCCCAGGCTGTTCTGACCCTGTGACATTTAGCGGCGCACTGAAACGCGTGTTTCACCTCAGGGACCAGCCGTGACGCTTTTAGAACTCTTAGCCCAACGCCTCTCTGGGAGGACCTTGCTCGCTTGGAGGCTGTCTTCATAGAGTCACCTTGTTTCCATAGTAACCGTGCGTTTCTCCCTGTTGCCATAACAGCCGGTCAAGCGCGGGACCTGCTGTCCAAGATGCTGGTGATCGACCCTGAAAGCCGCATATCCGTTGAGGAGGCCCTGAACCACCCCTACATTCACGTGTGGTACGATTCATCCGAGGCAGACGCGGTGAGCCAGACGTTCCACTGTGGGGACTATTACAGGAACAACACGTACTGTAAAACTGTTACTTGCACAATTTTGACCTTTTTTTTGTTCTTAGATTCACACCTGTATTTTCTTTTTATAGCCTCCTCCACAGATATCTGATAAGCAGTTGGAGGAGAGGGAGCACAGCATTGAGCAATGGAAAGGTAGGATGTAGCGCCCTCTGGGGCAGAGCAACAGTACTGACAATCTACCTCAAATTCCTAGTGTGCTATGAAAGGATGACTTGTATCACTTTTGTCTTCAGAACTTATTTATGAAGAAGTGATAGACTGGGAGGAGAGAAATAAGAATGGAGTGATAAAAGAAGATTGTTCAGGTACACACATTCAGATGAAACAGATGAATCAATGAAAGTTGTCCTGTCAGCAAAATGGAACATTGTTACAGCTCTCTTCTCTCTGTCTCTGTCTCTGTCTCTGTCTCTGTCTCTGTGTGTGTGTGTGTGTGTGTGTGTGTGTGTGTGTGTGTGTGTGTGTGTGTGTGTGTGTGTGTGTGTGTGTGTGTGTGTGTGTGAAACAGATCCGGTCTCCGGGTCGGCATCCCAGTCGTCGTCAGCCAATGACATCTCGTCCATGTCTACGGAGCAGACCCTCGCGTCGGACACCGACAGCGGCAGCATCGACACGCTCTCTGGCCCGCTGGACGAGAGCCAGTGAGGGCCCACCACTGAGTGTGTGTGTGTGTTTGTCCTAGTCCCAGTCCTGTGCCCCCGAAGATCACCTCAACAGAACTCAACGTTTCTTCTTGTCTTTCTTTATGCGCCTCCCTCATACTGCCCGAACCGCAGTCCTCTTTTCTTAGCTGTTTCTCCCACACACTCCTCCCTTTCTGCCCGCCCCCCCCCCCCCCCCCCCTTGTCTTCTTCAAACCTATTTAGTACATAGGTATTTTTCTTTGCGTGAGGGACCAGCTGATTGGTCGCGATTTAACCCTTTTAGTCCTAAAGCCTGTGAGGTAACCGTTTTGTTCTGACTCAGACGTTTTGACGCAGTAACCTAAACATCGACATCGATTATACTATAACGTTTGCATTCAGGGGGATTACAGGGATGGGATTGTTCCTATTTGCTTGTATGTGACAATACATTTGTCAGCTTTTTTTTTTTTTATCTGCTATGATTTAACTTTTTTTTTATGACATGACTGTCCTCTTTAGATTAGGGGCAGAGTAGCACTGAACAACAACAACAGCAGTCCAATCTACTGCTGGCTGCTTCCTGCATGTTACAGCTAAACGAACAAAGTAACAATAATACAATCAAATGCATCCTATTTTCATCAGGTTATGATGGACACTCATTGTGGGTTAGGTTGGGTTGTAGTTATAGCTACCAGAATCGAGAAACGCACAAAAGGAGTGCTTTTCCGTAGCGTTTTTAAACTAGTTGGTTGATTTGGATTTTAGCTTTGACTCCTGACAGCTAGGGGGGGCTGTGCTTGCAGTGTTACCATTTATTTCCTACTATGTACTGTATTTAAAGGTGTCAAGTCTATATAGACCAGTTGGTTTCAAGTAGATTGAGTATATTTGTTTATTAGTGATTTATCATAATTATAGAATCATGCTCTTGCCCCACAAGTCATATAAGGTACTGACTATTAATGTGTATGTCAAAAGAATGCCATAAGCCTGTACATTTGGGAGAGAAAACCCCATATAATTATATTTATATATTTGTTTTCTTGCATAATGTTGCACACCATTGACAATGTCTGAGCCCGTGTAAATCCGTTAATTGTCAAAACTTGACATTGACAACCTAGTACATGGGCTGCTAACCTAAAGCATTCCATTTAGTTCAGCTAAAGTAAAGAGTTGAAAACCCTCCCGATTCAGACCATCGTTCCTTGAAGACAGCCAAAAACGTAGTGATACCTAGCTCGCATGGATGCTTAGATGTGCCGTCCGGCACCTTTCGTAAAGTGTGTGTAGAGTAATCAATTTGAGGTCAACGCCATTACCGCATTTTCCCTGGGTGTCGTCAACTCTCGTTTGGAAGAGACGCTGTCCTCTTTGAAGCACGTCTGTGTGTGCTGTGCTGACAGAAGCGTACCATGCAGCCCTCTCCCTCATCTCCTAACGTCAGCACTAGCCATGTAAGCAAGGCAGCAAGTGTATATTGGTGCCCACCATTTTCCTTTGAAACAATGGCAACCTTAGTCATCCAATCATGCCTTAAATAATGACCAGAGGAGTGGCCAATTCACTCCCTGAATCCTATTGGATGAGGACCAGGAGTGTGGGATGCTTTTGCCATCTTGTATGTTTACCATGTTGGAAACGCTTCAATTTATACACTGTAGATCTCACATTATTTGAGACATTTACATTTTTTCAAAGTTTCGTTTTTATTATCCTCGATGTCCTTTGTTATTGCTTTTACCACAAAACCACCTGGCCTTCATTTTTTGTGTCCTTCCTCAAACAATAAAGTGGACATCTCAAAGGATTCCGTTTCTGCTTTAATTGGTTCAAGCAGCACGCTATAGAATCAAAACACTCCAGGTCACATTGTACTGACTAAGACACTTTTCCCAAGCGGAAAGAATATCCGTGGTAGTTTAAAGACAGCCCTGTCTTTCAATATAATACAGACATTTCACGCTGTACACATCCTCACACACACACACACACATACACCCTGGCCTGGGTCAGTCTATTCCTCAGAAGCTTCTCACGATGTGCTCCGTCTTCTTGGCCTCGTTGTTGAGCTCCCCGAAGGTGTCAAAGAACTGCTCCATCTCCTTCTGCAGCGCGCCGTTGCGGGCGTCCGCCGTCGCCCGGGCCTGCTCCGACTCCAGGATCTTGGCCTGGACCACGGAGTACCAGCGGCGCTGCTGGGCCAGGTTGGCCCTCAGACCCAGCACCTCGCCCTGGAGCTCCTCGTTCCTCTCCTCCAAGCTGGACGGGGTGGGGGCGTGAGAGAGGGGGTTATGTGCTGGAAAGCGTGAGGACATGGCAACCTCAACAGCAGGGTGTGAATAAGAGGTTAAAGAAAGGAGATAAAGGCGAACCCCCCCCCCCCTCACACCTTAGCAACCTTGTAGCCTGAGGAGCCAGCGGTAAAGCCGGGTAGATTAAAACGTATCGGAAAGGACGCATGTGGAATTCTAATCGGAGCGTAAATCGATTATAACAGCCCTGACTCGACAACAGTCGGGGATCGCTGCTGTTGCAGTTCCGTCGGCTTCAGCCAAGTCCAGGATAGAATCGTACTGCATAGGGTCCTGCAGAGCCTTACACCATGTACAATCAAACTATACACAACTCCCGATTCCGTCGTAGACTAACAGGCTTTCAGCGCTTCATTGCCCAACAGTCCTTTCCCATGTGGAGGGAGGTCTCAGAGAAACAGCCCTGCCTGTTTATATCAGTAAAAGTTACTTACGTGTTTTTGTCCAGGTCAGCAGTGCTGCCCCTTTATTTAGCTCTCTTTCCACCACCACGTACACAAGCTATTTCCAAAGGGCAACCTCATAGGCTGCACAGATTTGAACAAGACTGGCCTTTAACCCCGTGAAAAACAAGCTTTTTAAAGCTCAAAGTTCCCTAAACCCACTAAACGCCTTATTAGATTATTGCTACTGAGACTTGCTCTTGAATAGGCTATTAGGCTTATTTGAAATAGGAAATACCGAGACCTTGAATCTTATCCTACTAAATGGAAAAGGCCATCTGGTTTAAGCACAACACACACGAGTGCCGTGTCAATACACACAGGAAGCCGTTCTGAAATGTCCCATGACCTGTTGCTGCCCTGAAACCTAAACACAATATGGCGTGGACCGCGGGTCAGAGGAGGGGGTGGCCGACAGTGGCCATGAAACACAACATAAGAGGGAGAGAGATGGAACGAGCACCTGGATATGAGCACTTTGGGGGGTGGGGGGGGGGGGGGGGGGGGGGGGGGCTCTTTATCAGTCTGACGTGGCTGCACAGAGACTACTGAAAAATCATCTTTCGGCATCAAGTACAAGGCTCTCAAATAGCTATCGGTTTATAACCTGGCAGCGTGCCCCTGTTTGTTTTGTTTTCAGTATTATGTACACACTTCCATGAAAATCTTTTCAAATGTTTGTTTGTTTAAAAGAGAGAACAGCGAGAGAGGAGAGTAAGAGTGACTCTTCATCAGGGTCCTACCTGTGTATGTGCCTCTCGTACTCCTCTCTTTGCCTGACGATCTGCTGCTGGAGGCTGGTGAGCAGGCTGCGGAGGGCGCTGGCTGAGGGGTCCGCCAGGGGCAGCGGAGGGGGCAACCGCGGAGCCGAGCCAGCCTCTCCAGGATCCCCCGGCTGGGGCGACACCTCTGGAGGGACCTGGGCCTGGGGCGCCGGGGGGCTGGGATCATTTGGATGGGGCAGGCCGGCGGAGAGGAGGGGAGGATGGAGCTGGGGACCGCAGGGCTCGTCCTGGTCCACTGGTTCTGGGTCCTGGTGCTCCTGGTCCTCCTGGTCGTCCTGGTCCGGGTCGGGTCCGTTGCTGGCGCTGCTGCAGGCCAGGACGATCTCACAGGAGGACCAGGAGCTGCTCTCTCCGGCGCTGACCCGCCCGTCCTCCTGGTCCAGTAGGCGACCCGCCAGGCGCAGGCGCATCCGCTGCCCCAGGGGGTCGTGGTAGCCCGTCTCCATGGCGACGATCTCCAGGAAGACTTCCACCTGCTCGTCGTCGGTGTCGGGGGTGACGGCGTGCAGGTTGTCGTAGACGGAGAGGGCGCTCTCGTGCTCCACACCGCTCGGCTCCACGCTGGGGCTGTGCTCCCGGCGCCTCCCTGCCTCCGTCCCCTCCTCCCTATCCTCTCTGTCGCCTACTCCCTCTCTCCTTCCTGCTCCTCCTCTTCCTACTCCTCCTCCTCCTCCTCCTCCCATGTTTATCCCCAGCCCCAGTCCCCTGTCCCAGCTTTGCCTCCCCGGACCTCCCCAGCTGCAGTAGCTGTGATCTGGCGGCCGGCCAGCCCCTCTCCCCTCGCTTAGTCTGGGAAGCTCAGCCACAGCTGGGGCCAGGCCAGGCGGTGGGTCGTTGGGGGCTGGGAGTCCGGTTACACGCGCCCTGTCCCGGTCTCTCTGGCCGTGGGGCATGCAGTTGTCGTACAGGGGATCCTCGGAGCAGGAGCTGGCTGGGGTGGGGGTCTCGGTGGGTAGGCAGCGCAGCTCCATGTTCCAGAGAGCAGCGGGAGGCTGGTGGAAAGGCTTGAAGGGGAACTCTCCGGTGGAAACAGGAACCCAAGGGAAGCGCAGTGTGAGTTGGAGGTGTGGACGGGTCAGGGAGTTCCCTTGTTGGCCGTGCCCAGTAGGCGGTATCGGGTCCTGGGGGTGAGGAAGGAGCTGAAGCCTCTCTCTGGCTGGATCTCCGCTGTGCCCTTGGTGCTGCTGGTTGGTGGTAGTCAGGTGGTATTAAGGGGCTCTGTAGCCTAGAGTGAGCAGCACACAGGAGCAGGTTGTCAGCGGGTGTGTGAGTGTGTGTGAGTGTGTGTGTGTGTGTGTGTGTGTGAGTGTGTGTGTGTGAGTGAGTGTGTGCTTGTTTGTCGGCCTCGCTCTCTTATCTATGTGTTTGTGCGTGTATATGACTGCATGTCCTTTTATGTCTGTGTGTGTGTGTGTGTGTGTGTGTGTGTGTGTGTGTAAATGCGCGTGCAAACGTGCGTGCTTGTGAGTGAGCGCGTGCCAACGCGCGCCTGTGAGTGTGTTTGTGTGTCTTTAAGCAACGCCGATATCAGCTGTCGCACCAGACCAGCTTCTGAGGGAGGGGACCGGAGTGTAACATAGTCTGTCTCCTCTGCGAAGACACGTACACACATAGCTACAAACACAGAAATAGACGCTCCGCTCTGGCACAGCGTGCACACTGCGCCATTTACAACAATGACCCCAGTGGGGGCCCCCCGCACGTTGGGGCTGCACAAGAGAAAACGGAAAAGCCACAACGGTCCCACAGAAACCACGGCTCCTCCTCTGTCTATCTCGCTCCATACCTCAGTTGATGGGACCCAGTTCTGGGTAGATGGAGGATCGCGAACCGCGCCAAGTCAAGTGTCTATCGACAATAAGGGGCTCAACTTAATCTGCGGCAAGGCCAGTCTTTCCCCTCCCTGGTGTGAGCTTAGCGCACGGCATTCATCACATCTGTGGTGGAGGTCTCCTGCCAGGGAGCCTGTGGACAGCTGCCAAGCGGCATTGGGAACCCAAATCCCAGCTACAAATCACAGCCACGCCGAGGCCTCTCCAAGCGCACAGATTGCGGCGTTCGGGCCAGACGGAGTGTGTGGCAGAGAGCGAGGTGTCGTTCCTGCGGGAGAGGCGACGCTCTTGGACGACGTGGAAGGACGCAGGAGGATGTAGTCAGTTTAGGAGGTGTGTGTGGAGATGTTAGGAAATTACTCAGGGATGAGGGGGGCAGAGGGAGATTAGATGAGTCATTTTCAGATGCTTGCACAACTAGCGGTAGACTAATTACTTCTGAAAGTCTTTGATTCTGTTTGTATTATTACACCTACTAGTCAAACACACATGCACACTAAATAATTGAAAGCTGTTAAGAAGCAATACCTTTGGCCACAAGGTGGGGCTATTGGCTATAGAGATATGATAAATGGGTGCTGCCTTGCCTTGAGGAGGCAAACGTCTAGAGTACAAAGCATCACCATGTCTAATTACTCTGAAAGCTTGCAACAGTCACCTTTACTCAGAACTGTTGCATACATGAAAATATGTTTCACAATGTTGCAATGCAATTTCTCAATTCTCAATATCAGAGTCGAATAGTAAGTAATAAACAAATAATAATTTTAGGCATGTCAAATTGAATGAAAAATGTTCAGAAAGAAACAGGCTTCGTCCCACGCATCCCCGTGCATATTAAATACAGGATGCTATTATTTATCTGGAGATACCTAAATATCCAAAATACAATTTAGTGGCTACACATCACACATTAGACAGCTCAACTTAAGAAGCGGCATAAAATGGTGTCCGTTTAGGTCGGATTCTCCCTTTTGCCGTCTGAGACTGGGACTGCGTTCTGGAGTCCAGAGGGGCGCTCGCTGGTGATTGAACAGATACAGGAAGATCTCTCTCTCTCTAGCCCTTGTTCTCTCAGCTGGGCTGGGCCAGTGGGAAACGCTATCATCCCTGCTCATCCCTGATGAGTGGCGCCAACCGTTAAGGCATCCTTCTTCCCCAGTCTCTCAAAGGCATGCATGTTTAGTCCGTGAGCTGAAAAGCAAGCATCCTAGATGAGCTTGTCCCTGTTAAGATACCACAGAATTTCACCGCACGGATGGCTTCAGACGTCCGTCTGCTCTGATGAAACGCCACTCTTATCTGTTTGCTGGAAATCCTTCCCGCCGTGCCCTTCAGGCCTGCCCAGACAGAGAGGCTGGAGCTGACTTCATGCTCTCTGCCTACGGATAGAAAAAGAAAAAAAAAAGATTCAGTCTGTTTTTGTTTTTTTCCTTCCACTCTGAGTCCAGCCCGGCATGACCTCTGTCCATGGTTCTGAACGGGCATGTCCAACACAGAAGGCTTGGCTACGGCAGAGAGGTTGAGTCCCCATTTTCTGCTGCATGGCTGTGGCTTGACCTTCCCATGTCCTTTTCAAACGGCCCACCCTGGGGGTCCTTAGCCTCCCCGCTCGGAGGCCAAGGTGCTCCTGGGCGGAGGATGTCAGCCACGCAAAGGTTAAGTTTCCCTCCGATGCCCTGCAGTGGCCCGCCTTAACCCCGTCTAAACCTCCCTCCTAATTCACATCTGCGTAGTTGTTTGTAACCATGGCAACGGGCTCCATGGCAACACATGTCCTTCCTGGTGGTTTAAATGATAAAGTGCTGGCTGGAGTTAGGGAGGGAAGAGAGTGATGGAGAGAGATAGGGTGTGGGGGCTGAGGTTGTTTTAGAATGGGTCTTGATGCACAGCAATGGAGGAGGACCATTGTCCACGTGGAACAGAACTTTATGAACAGGGCACGAGAGACTGGAGAGGTGGAAACCTTTTCACGTCCGTTGACAGCTGGCTGCATATGCAGCTTACAGTGTCCTCTGGACAAATATTTTGGTGTGTCTGTATGGGTTAGTGTGTGTATGCGTTGGGGGTGTCTGTCTGTTAGTGTGTGTGTGTGTGTGTGTGCGTGTGTGCGTGCGTGCGTGTGTGTCTGTGAATCGCGCCTACGTGTCTCTATCTGACAAATAGAGATAAAGAGTGAAGGAACGTATTTAAACAAAAAGAATGCTCCGGATATTCTCAAAAGAGAGAAGGTAGATAAGGATGAAGGCAAAGTGTGTGTGTGGTTGTGTGTGTGCGGTTGTGTGTGTTTGTCTGTGTGTGTGTGTGTGTGTGTGTGTGTGTGTGTGTGTGTGTGTGTGTGTGTGTGTGTGTGTGTGTGTGTGTGTGTGTGTGTGTGTGTGTGTGTGTGTGTGTGTGTGTGTGTGTGTGTGTGTGTGTGTGTGTGTATATTTGTGTGTGATAGTCTCCCCCCCTCCCTCCGGTCTCTGACCACATGCATGTTTGTGTGAGATTAGCCTCTCTGTATTCCAGAGAGCTACCTGGGCAGATTAGAGCTCCTCCAGGCTCAGCTGTTTACCCATGTTTCCTTAAGACTTCCTTTGAAGAGAATGTTGAATACTAAATAGTTTTAACCCACAAAATGAAAACCTCAACAAGCTTCCCAGCAGTCACTTGATACTTTTTAAAGTATATTCTTTTGTATTACAGTTTTCTTCAATAAATAGTTGTCAGATACAGTTTCTTTTACATCACACTGTTCCTTCAATGTTTTTTTCCAATGTGCAGTAAAACTTGTGTCTGTGATATGTATATTAATATTTTATATTTGAGTCATCCAGATTAGAACAAAACGTTTTTATTGGGAACACTTATATACCCACTCATATGCCCATGCTCACATGGTTTCAATAGGCATAGACAGCTTTATAAGCGAACAAATCCTGAAGCAATGCACACACACACACACACACACACACACACACACACACTCATAGTAATGCACCCACACATTGTGGAATTATACTTTGGCGATGTGCGTCATTTGGGTAGGCTATAATACCGAACCCTAACAGGATTATAGATATTTCTTTTCTGGATGCGTTCCCGTTGAAACTATTTGCGGTAAGCTATCGTTCTTCAACTGATATGCGTTTGTAGGTGTGAGAGGGGGTGTCTCAGCCTCGCTGGGCCATATCCTTTCAGAACGTACGCTACATTAGCATTTTGATTGCAAACCCCATGCGTTTCCCTATTCTCCCCTGAGCTCAGTACATTGTGTGATCTGCCCTGCCGTACGGGGGGACGCGTATTTGAGTTCTGATGATTCTTTTAGTTTTTTTTCTGTTCCTATCATATCACACACTATTCTGACTTGCCTGGCGACAGACCTGGTTGAGTTACTATGGGAACCACTTCTTTTGTGTATATCTATACAAAAAGACACGAGTTGGTGGAGGGTGGTGGAGGGGTTTGGGTGTGTTAGTTCTAGAACTTCCCGCTCCTCAAACAGTATGCCCACAAGGGGAAGGCGGGGTTCCCCTTGTGTTCCTCCCAGCGAGAGCCCCGGCGATGGAAAAGGTAAAAGGCTTCACGTATAACTCCCCCTTTTAGTGGGGTCCTTATTACAGTGTGCAGAGGGGGACTTGAAATGGCCTGAACTTCAGTGGGATGTGAAGGACACACATAGGGTAAAGCAATTATTATAGAGTGGACAGGAATTGGAAGTAATTGGAAGAGAAAGTATGACGAGAGAAACAACTAGAGAAATAAGAGTCCGAACTGAAAGCTCCAAAACGATTATATAACGATTATAATAGTGCCAGCAAAATCAGAGGCAGTTATAGCCGAGGATGTACAAAGCAAAATAGGGCTTACCAACTAACTTACTCTTTAATACGTTGGAGGTCTGCCCTAAGGATTTCTTTAAAAGGAGAGTGTTTGAATAGCAGCTGCTTGCTGCTTAGCAAGTCTGTCTCACGGTTTGTCTTTCTGACTTTGTCACAGGCAGACAGACAGACAGGCAGGCAGGCAGGCAGGCAGGCAGGGAGACTAGCAGACAGACAGACATCATCAGACCCTTCATTCTCTGCTGCACATCACAGAGCTCTCAGCAGACTGCACGGCAGGGTTGGAACACAGAGACAGAGACATCCCCAAATCCTCAAGGCTCTTCGACTGATCTGCCACAGTTAGTAGCCAGCAGGAGAGGATAAAGGGATGAGGAATATACGGAAGGTAGGTTGAGGGAGCAGAACGGAAAAGATGGGTTGGAAGGTAGGGAGGGAAGGAAGGTAGGTGGGGATTGCTGAGGAGGAATTTAAAAACAAAACGATTGGTAAACTGATTGTAAAAAAGCTGCACTAACCGCTGTCCAGGGGTCTTCCTGTCTGAGTGACTGGCTAGGGTGAGGTAAATAGACAACTGGCAGCGTTCCAACTCAACAGGAGTCTCTCCAGACAGAGTACTGGCTCCCAGGCCCTCAATATGTGCGTGTGTGTGTGTGTGTGTGTGTGTGTGTGTGTGTGTGTGTGTGTGTGTGTGTGTGTGTGTGTGTGTGTGTGTTTAAACATACATTTGAAACCTGGCCAGTATACATGGAGGCCCCAGAAGGCCACCTTGGTTGGTTGGCTGGCTTTATGGTTGCCAAGAGGGACGGGCCTTGGACTGCTGATTGGGTCTGGGAGAGTAAACAGTGGGATGATGGGATTGGTCGGCTCAGGGTCAGAGTTCAGCAGTGTGAGTCACACACAGGACTTTTCGTTTTTTCTCATCTCATATCACACCAGTCACCGTGCATCCACATAGAAGCACACATAATTACATCCACCCATATACACACACGCACGCACACACACACACACACACACATACACACACACACATCTTTACCCTTAACAAATAGAATCTCCTTCATACAAAATATTCCACTTGTACATGCCGAGAGGTGTGTGTTGTATTGTATGTTTGTGTGAGAGTGCTGAGGCAGCATGTATTTAGCATGCTATTGCTGTTGGTGCTGGAGTGTGTGCTTGTGCGTGCTTGTGTGTGTGCTCCATGACCCAGAGCAACGAGCATCAAAGGAGAGTTTGACGTGAGTCATTGGTTTTAACCACGGTTCCATTTTATTTATAGACCCCGGAGGAGCCCGTCCTTCATGTTTATTAGAACACCAGAGAAACAGTGAGATATCCTGGCCCCACTGTGCTTTACAGCAGATAAACCGAGATATCAGTATTTATGAACTCACATTCTGGTCTCTGTGTCCTCACTGGGAGATACAGAGTGCATTCATAATGTGTTTTATGGATGCGGTAAATGCATGTAATTGCTAAGTGACATTGTGTGTGTGTGTGTGTGTGTGTGGGTGTGGGGGGGGGGGTGGGGGGGTGGTTATCAGCCCTAGGTTGTGAAAAAGGGGGTAACTTAACTCTACAAGTAGTGAAAAGTGCCACTCGCTGAGAAATGTGGGGTAAGGCAGTTTCTTGGTGTTTACACTGTACACACACACACGCACGCGCACACACGCGATACTTGTACTGCTTGCTACTGTTGACTCAGGTGTACAGCCTACAACTGTATGTCTCACCCGCCTAAGAGCAGACACTGACTACTGCACGGCTCTCTGGTCACAGCAGTGAACAGAGGATTAGACTGCAGGGGCAGAGGTGGAGACAAAAAAATGTGCGCACGTGAAGACAGGGTGACTGTGGTTCAAATGAAGAGGTGTCGGTTTCACTGTGAGAGGGAGAGAAAGGGACATGCTGGAAGCCTACAACCGGAAGACAGTGAAGCAAGCAAGCCTATGTCAGCAGTGGAAAACAAAGCATGCATATAAGATAATGAAACAGCCCTGAAAGAGGGGGAGAGCGAGTGTGTCAGAGAGGAAAAAAATGCGTACAGGGAGAGAGAGGGAGTGAGGGACAAAGATAAAGAGCGTGTGAAAATGCAACAGAGTGTGTGGGGAGGGGGGGGGGGGGGGGTTGATTAGCCCGCTGTATGTTCGGCCATGCCACAAGTCAAACAGCGCTCGGCACACACCGTGATTTTCATTCCAAAACGCTTACTGCACACTACGCTGCACACACCCAACTCGTAGACTTGCAGCCACTCAGCACAAAGGCATGAGCCTCACCGTCATAAATCCGTTGCCTTCGCACCCTTCTCTCGCTTGTTTTCATTATCACGTAGCTGACGTGCAAATCAATCTGCCATACCTCCCCAAGCCACTCGCGATGTTCAACAACTGTGATGATGACAGGTAGTGATTTTTATTGCTGGGAATTAGTCATCGAAGGTCTCGCCCGTGAGGAGGCCTGGTGGTTATTATGGCGAGACTGCGCGTAGTGCTGTTGACTTGCGCGATGGCTTTTTGCCTGCTCAGCATTATCATCAACTGCCGCTTTCCAAAGATATGGACAGCAATTTTACACCAAAACATTTCACTTCCCCAGGGCATGGATAAGAACAACCCCCCCCCCCCCCCTCTCTCTCTCTCCCCTCTCTGTACCAAAAGAGAGCTGAAACAGCGACACACTTTTAACCCCACGCACGTTCCGACCTCACCTTATCAAACTTGTTTGCAGCACTGTAGCCTTCGAGGAAACCGTTCTCACCGTGGTCATCTCAGGGACCTGAGGGGAATTTTAAACGGGCAGGGAGAACTCTCGGGAGTGCTGCTCGGAATTCCAAAATGCCCTCCCCTCTGTTGAGTGGCCACATGGCCCCAAATATTGTCCCTCTTGGAAGTGGCAGCTCGGAACGTCAATCAGTATGATAGACACACATTTCTGCTCACACGTTCATTCCTAGTCTTGACTCACAGTCTCTTGTGTTTCCATTCCCTGCCCACGTGCCGAGCGCCACGCTGAGATGGGAAGTAAGGGGGAGAGAAAAATAAAGGCAAGCAAAAGAGAGATGGAAGATGGTAAAGGAAGCGCAAGCTGAGTGGGTGAGTAGCATCTCGTATGGCCCGGGGCTCTGATTAGAGTGTGTCTGTGTTTTCACACAGTAGGAGGCCCACTGACTAGATGCTGAACCATCCAGCTTTTGTATAATTCAGCAAACCCACATGCTCCGGAACTCCGGCTTAATATATATTCTCTATCTATAGAGATGTCCAGAAACATCTACAGTGCACAGTTCACCCTATTTCCCAGGTACAGGACATCTTGGACCCCGTGGCGACAGAGAATCTTTATAATAGAGATGGAGCAACCTTATTCCAATGCCTCCAGGCTTGTACCGCACAGCATCCAACGGCTTGCTGTCAGACACAGTCGGCTTCAATTGAAATTCACAGGCCATCTCCAGTTTATGGATATCATATCCGCAGCTCTTATTCAAGAGAGAATAAATCATGAAACGTGAAAATTTGTTTTTTATATATGTCCAAGTCTAAATATGAAAAAAATGTAATTTCCATAAAGACTCTTTCTTTCTTTCTTTCTTTCTATCTTTCTTTCTTTCTTTCTTTCGATTTAATTGCGCAAAATTATTATCAACGGGGGCCAGCAACTGTAAGTTGTGCATTAGGAGTAATGGTGATTGGGAACAGAGGTAATGCTATCGCGATTAGCAACTTGCACTGCTTGGCTCTGTCCCCTGTCTCAGAAGCAGGGCTCCTCATGAGAGCAAGGCTAGTGATGTGTGGTCATCTCACCGTCTACTCTATTCTCTCCAACAAAGACTGTTGGAGATTAAGGGTTAAGTCAAAGGCCTTCAAAATCACATCGCCCCTTTGATGTTGTCATTGGGTTGTGCTCGTCTCTTCCTCTCTCTCTTTCTCCCTTGATTTTCTCTCTTCTTCTCTGTCCCTGCTATCGTCACCACACCATATTGTTTTCTTTATCGCTTTTTTCCTTATCCTCTCCCCATATCTGTCGTTCTCTTTCTTTTGTCGCGGCTGCATATTTCTTCCTCCCTTTCCTTTGATTCTACTTGAGGTTTCGTTTCTTTGTCCAAGTGGAGACATTGTGTTTCTATTTTGGAGGAAAAAAAACCTGTCGGATGCAGCGGCTTTAAAACAATTTGGGCGATGTGCAACCGGTCACATTCCATTTGACTCCACATCCATTCCATGTCCCGGGTCGTTATAGACATGCAACGCTAGCCACGGCTGTTGAATTTTTTACTCGTGGTGTTGACTTTTAATCATCGTACAATGTAAAAACCCCGTGGGGGCCTTTCGTTATCAAACCTGATCGATATGTCTTTTAATGGCACGGGCCGAGCTTCTTCGGCCAGGCTTCATGAATGTTTAATCGGTCATTACCACCACCAGGAACGTTGACGGGCGATTTTGGAGGGACCTGTGAGTGCTACTGAACCCCAGCTTCTCCTCACCCGTTCCCCCTCAGTGTCCTCGGCCGGGGAGCCCCTCGTCACTCCCCGCCTGCCGTCCGACTATCGTCCAACTTGTGGGAAACCCGGAGAGCGACGCTTCTCTCCTCCCAATGTGATGGCCTGTTCTGTCGCTGCACGAGGAGGCAACACCTGGTTGCGCGGGGGGCCTACAATGACTATCCCC
>JAPMUY010004913.1:27500-35535 GCA_026901105.3 Galaxias olidus
ACGATGGCTAAATGCTTGATTTTATTTATTAACAGTAACCCTAAAGAATGTTACTAATAGCCACACCAAGTCTGCCTTCATGTGTGAACAAATCAATTCAAAACGAGTGTGAAACTGATGTAATGCAACGCAATCGTTGCACATTGTCAAGGACCTTTTTATGACGTGAGGGCATATATAGATTTATGTACGTAGGAGTTTTTTATTATTAAAGATTTTACTGAAGATGAATTGAAGTGATATTTCCAGTGATGGGCACTCAAGTCGCACTTAAGTCGCTCAAACAATGACTTGAGACTTGACTTGGACTCGTCCCCAAAAGACTCGAGACAACTTGGACTCGAGATTTTGGACTCCTGAACAAACTTAATTATACTGTATACTTTTTGGGCGCTTTTAACACTGAGGAAATGTCTGACGACTGACGAGCAGAATGTAACATCTGCGGAATCAAAATAAAAAATTCTGAATCGCGCACATCAAACGTCAAGCCTGGTTTATACTTCTGCGAAGCAGCACGTAAACAGCTCTGCGTAGCTTCGAAGAGCTGGGGTTTCTGGGAAAGAGTAGCTCACCGAGGCCCGCCGACGTGTTGACGGGGAGTCCTCCCAAATCCTAACAGCCCGTCGCGCGAACCGTCTTCTCAGTGCATCAAACAATCGCTGATTGGTTGAGCAGGGTAGGAAGCAAGTTGATATTCCGTAATATTTGGGCTGTGTCCAAGCAAATTAAAACGTAATGACACAATGAACTGGAGCAGATAGGCTAATTTTCAATTCGAATCATATTAGTGGTTTTCTATGCACTTAGCTTGTACATAGTATAGCCTATTTATATAGGCTATAGGCATTTGTTACAACTGTTTTCTGTATTGTTTGATAAACCGTATATTAATATATTGTACAGCACTTTGGTCAGCTCTGTTTGTTTTAAACGTTTTCTATAAATAAACTTAATTAGATTTGATACAAGAAAATATGAAAAGCAGTGAGCAACCTTTGGTCTCTTTATTTATACTTTCGCGGGACACGAAAGGGAGTTGCCGTGTCTGTGCTTCTTCTACGGTTTTCTGTACATTCTGGATTACTGAATTCGACACTGCCACCTAGTGGGCCCATTAAACTTACGTTAAGTTGGTGCGAACGTAAGCACCAAATGAACGTTTACATTCGCTAACGCGATCACGCAGAAGTATAAACCAGGCTTTAGCAGGCACCTGCAAACGTATACGGATAGGTCACGTTAGCAAGAAGATTAAGACATTCGTCTATGATGCATTTTCGCTAGCTCTCTCTCTCAAAGTCTGTGTGCGAGGGCGGGTGTGGCTGTTCCCTTGCACACTGCAGCACCGTACACATGGCAAAATAAAGCAATGTTATTTCTGACTGGCGTTTGTTAGTCTATATACATTTTTAAGGGTCTCTGTGCCAGACCCTCTCCCAGTGAAACAAGGAGACAGGACACACAAGGAGATATGCCGGGAAGGAACTTCCATGTATTCAGTTTCTACATTAAACCTCTGGGCTGTAGAAGCTGCACGCTCAACATGTTCTCTGACGTTTCTGGGACTCTGTGTGTTGAAAAAGTTTGGAATTCCGTGGGGAAGGGGAGTACAGGTCCACTGGTCTGAACCCAGACAGGTGAGCAAAGGACCAGTGCTACATGGAACCTGGGCTGGGGTGAGGTGGGGCTACATGGAACCGGGGCTGGTGGAAGGCGGTGCTATATGGAACCAGGTGGTGCTATATGGAACCGGGGCTGGAGGAAGGCGGTGCTATATGGAACCGGGGCTGGAGGAAGGCGGTGCTATATGGAACCGGGGTGGTGCTATATGGAACCGGGGCTGGGGGAAGGCGGTGCTATATGGAACCAGGTGGTGCTATATGGAACCGGGGCTGGAGAAAGGCGGTGCTATATGGAACAGGGGCTGGAGGAAGGCGGTGCTATATGGAACCGGGGTGGTGCTATATGGAACCGGGGCTGGGGGAAGGCGGTGCTATATGGAACCGGGGTGGTGATATATGGAACCGGGGCTGGAGGAAGGCGGTGCTATATGGAACCGGGGCTGGAGGAAGGCGGTGCTATATGGAACCGGGGTGGTGCTAGATGGAACCGGGGCTGGAGGAAGGCGGTGCTATATGGAACCGGGGCTGGAGGAAGGCGGTGCTATATGGAACCGGGGTGGTGCTATATGGAACCGGGGCTGGGGGAAGGCGGTGCTATATGGAACCAGGTGGTGCTATATGGAACCGGGGCTGGAGGAAGGCGGTGCTATATGGAACCGGGGCTGGAGGAAGGCGGTGCTATATGGAACCGGGGTGGTGCTATATGGAACCGGGGCTGGGGAAGGCGGTGCTATATGGAACCGGGGTGGTGATATATGGAACCGGGGCTGGAGGAAGGCGGTGCTATATGGAACCGGGGCTGGAGGAAGGCGGTGCTATTTGGAACCGGGGTGGTGCTAGATGGAACCGGGGCTGGAGGAAGGCGGTGCTATATGGAACCGGGGCTGGAGGAAGGCGGTGCTATATGGAACCGGGGTGGTGCTATATGGAACCGGGGCTGGAGGAAGGCGGTGCTATATGGAACCGGGGCGGTGCTATATGGAACCGGGGTGGTGCTATATGGAACCAGGGCTGGAGGAAGGCGGTGCTATATGGAACCGGGGCTGGGGGATGGTGGTGCTAAACAACTAAACGCATCTGCCTCTACGATTGTAGATGCATTGTTTACTTTTAACATTACTTTTATTATGTTAAGTAAGGTTCAATTGAAGTAAGCGGACCCGATGTATATTGTAAATATTTTTGTCCTCCTATATATATTATAATAATTTTTTGTCCGCCTACATATATTATTTTTTGTCCTCTACATATATATTATAATTATTTTTTGTCCTCCTATATACAGTATATTATTATTTTTATTATAGCTCTCTCTCTCAAAGCCTGAGTGCGAGGGCGGGTGCATCTCTTTCTCTTCCACAACGCAGCACCGTGCACTGAGAGAGATAGACCCTGCTCATATAGTGACAATGGCGGAGAGACCTAAACGTTCAAAAGTATGGTTAAACTTCACTAGAGTCGATGCTGACAATGCTCGTTGCAACAAGTATTTTGCATGAAAGGGCGGAAACACGAGCAATATACATCTAGCGAAAGTGCATAACATACAGGCGGAGAAATGCAGTTTTCAACTGTCCATCTACGTTAAGGTACATGCTAGCCCTGCTAGTAGCAGCTTTGAGCCCACATACAGTTTTAGAAGAAGATGGGTTAATTATTAAAAGTAGCTTAATAGTTAGCCTGATGATTAATCAGCTATGGGTGCATTTACAATCTGAAATGGCCATTTCATCTATCACATTATAGTCTATGTGAGAGATCTGTTCAAAACAGTACTGTTACAGTTTGCTTCTTAATGTTAATGTATTTATAGTACACATGGCAAAATAAAGCAATGTTATTTCTGATTGGATTGACGTTTGTTCGTCTATATAAATTTTTAAGGCACCCTCTCTATGTTCAGAAAAAAAGATTGACTTGAGACTTGACTTGGACTTGCGACCAAAGACTTGAGACTTGATTTGAACTCGAGCTCAAAGACTTAATGAGCATCTCTGGAAATATCCAATTGAACCTCGATATGTACGACCTTATCTGTATGAAATCAAATGCCGGAGTGCCCATGGTCTCTATGGAGGAAGGAGGCAGCGTGTCCCAGGGTCCTTCCTTCCTGTCTGCACTGGGAAACGTAAAGGATAATGAGACCGTACTCCACGGGAGAGCACAGCTATCAGCGGGCCACGCTCCGGACGGCATTGTGTGTGTTCCGTTCCCCTGTTGGGGGCGTGTGTGTGTGTGTGTGTGTGTGTGTGTGTGTGTGTGTGTGTGTGTGTGTGTGTGTGTGTGTGTGTGGCGTGTACATTGCTAACCACTAACGTAATGAGGGGGAATATCCAGGTTAAGCCGGATGATATTGACCCCCGCTCCATAGCGGTCTCTCCTGGGTCCTAGTGGGGCGTGAGGCTCCTCCTCCCCACCTCTCGGATTCACGTGTTCCTCTCCTCGTCACCCTGTGTTCCTCCTCATCCTCCTTCTTACCCCCCCCCCCCCCACACACACACACACACATACACAAGGTCAGAGGCACACACCTGTGCTACGATCAACCCAACACCAACCCAGGACCTCGCCTCTGTCTAAACATACAGGGTGACGTGCAGCGCGCCTAATTGGTGAGATGTGCAATTTTCCCCTCTGTGATGTATGATGGTGGAGTCTGTTGGTACCCTCACTGAATCCAATCCCCAGTGAGAGGCCTGTGCTCCTGTAGCTAATGGATGGGCTCTTTATTTCTGAAATACTCACAGATGCTCAATTATGTAATTAGGGAATGAATGTATCAAAATAGCCTGAGGTCCTGGGAGACGTAATTAAGGTGAGAATCGTTTCGGTGTCTGAGGGCCTCGATAGACTCGCCTTTGCACGTGCCCGTACGTACGTGGGCGAACGCTATGCTAAGTGGTATTAGCGGACTCGACGCTGGTTTGTCACGGGGTTTTCCCGTGAGACTGGGTTTCTAATTGGACGTGGGGACCGACAACCGGGTTCGTCTTTCCATGCTGGTAGGCAGGGTGACATCGTTAGGCCGCTGCTTCAGGAACGGAGAGCTCTTTTTTTCTATAAGGATTCCCCAGAGTCACTATCATCTCCTTCATTAACTTCCCACAGAGGTCTGCCGCCTCCGTCGATCTCTGAGGTTCTCTCGATATCCTCTCTCGTCTTGTGTCTCTCTCTCCGACCCCCGCCCGCGCCGCTTCCAGCCCGCTCCTGCTCCCTGCTTAGAATTCCCAGCAGCTCCTTGATTATTCATCGTCTGGGTGGTGTGTGTGCGGAGCGAAGTCTGTTGCCGCTGATTGTTTCGGCAGTAGAGAATCTAATAAGCCTTTAGTTTCTGAACTGAATGCCCAGTGACAGCATGCTTAATGACTGGGGGCTATTTACAAACACACACACACACACACACACACACACACACACACACACACACACGTCACCTCTAGCACGGCAGCTAATTCATCAACAGTCACGCAGAGGTTTCCATGGCCCAGGGCCTCCGGAAGCTAGCCGCTAAAATGCCACTGTTGTGAGGGAGTGATTTGTAGTTTTCTTTTAAATCTTGGTTTAGCCCTAGTCCAGCATAGCTCTCTTACAGTAATACTAACATGGACAGTCAGCCTAACATGCATTGCTAAAGCTTTACATGGCAAGAAAAACGGACATAGCATACAAATATTTTAACACTAAGAAAAGTTACCTCCAACCAGGCAATGCTGCAGAGAAAAGTGTACATTAACACATACACACATACCGGTAATTTCTCCATAATCTAATAATGTCATAACTCGAGGTCTGATTTTGACTGGTTGGAGGACAGGAACTCACACACCCCTCTCCAAAATCTGATTACTGATGCATTATGGGTGACGTCAGGCCCACCAAGGGTCCAGGTGGCCAGACAGGAGGAAGTCCATAATGGGTTAACAAGGTCTACATCTGAAACCCGTAAAAACAAGGAAACACACTTACACACGCACACACACACACACACACACACACACACACACACATTCTCTCTCAAGCACACGCACACACACACAAACACACACTCTCTCTCAAACCCACACACACACACACACACACACACACACACACACAAACAAACACTGATTAGATGAGGGCTTTTATATTTGCAAGACTACATACTGATTCAATGATTGCACATACTATTTATTATCAATTATTTTCATTATTCTTGATTACATCTTTCGTCATCAACACTGTGTTGCCATTACACATTATATATCATTGAATCATTAGAGTGAGGGGAACTCCAGCTTGCCGTGCAGATGTGGTATTGGGGTTTCTGCCCTTCTATCTCCCTCTTTTTCTCTCTCTCTCTCTCTTTCTTTCTCTCTCTCCCTCTCTCCCTTATCTCTCACCCTCTCTCTATACCCTGTTTCCCTGGTGGGGAGACCTTGCAGACGGGGATATATTATGAATCACACACGGCCACAATCAGTCTAAAACACAGACCCTAAATCTCTGCCTGACACACAGACACACATGCACACAAAGAAACACACAAATACACAATCACACACAGTGCCGCACAAACAGCTACTCCCATTCCCCGCTCACAAATCAATAAACCCACCCAAAAGACACACATGCACACAAATCGTATGAGCGCATGCACACACACACACACACACACACACACACACACACACACACACACACACACACACACACACACACACACACACACACACACACACACACACACACACACACACACACACACACATGCATAAACATGAAGGCTTTGTCCACTTAGTACTAAACGCCAGCGCAGCCTGGCTTGGCAGGGCTGCTTCATACATCAACCAGGGTAGGGGCTGCCAGGGTTGGGGGGGGGGCATGTGTGCCTGTTGCCACACTTTTTGTTCTTCTTTATGCGTGTGTGTGTGTGTGTGTGTGTGTGTGTGTGTGTGTGTGTGTGTGTGTGTGTGTGTGTGTGTGTGTGTTTGTGTGTGTGTATGTGTGTTTGGCTCTCTGATGTCTCTCTGCCTCTGTCTTGGAGACTAAATCGTGTCCGCAGCTCTGTGTGCTTGAGGTGTGTATGTATGTGTAGGGAGCGGGTGTATGTCTGCATATCCACTTTTTCACATTTCTCTTCATACAAAGTTGCGTGAGGCAGCGCGTGCATAGAACTGTTTTTGTATCGCATGATGTCAGGCTAAAGATCATTTTTTAGCGTCTGTACATAAGACTAGTTCTAGCATCTAGTTTTAGCACAGCGGCTGTGACCTTATGACACAGTTTGAGTGTTTCTTATTAGACATTAAGTCATGTGTGTGTCACCAAGGGTCAAATCCACTCTCAACACATTGGCCTTGATGAGTCACATTTATAGACGGAAAGGGCAAGAAGTACTGTATGCGTCTACATTTGAGACCTGGGAAGCCATTTGTGACTGCACACGATGCGCTGACTATGTACGTACTCCACGGCCCGCGGCCATGACTGGACTTGTAAACGAATAAATCTATTGGAGTCCTCCCAGCCTGGCTACGGTCTCTTACCTTAGCCCATTTCCCTGCCAGTTCCCTGGGGACAACCTTTCTGTAAGGGACCAGTCTCACTGGTTCTGGGAACTCAGTGCATTCCATTTTCGCCATTCCTTGACTTTTTTCCCCCCTGTTTTTCATGGCGTTACATGGCCTTCACGCTCAGCTGTTAATTGTATGTGGGCGCTTTAGTTTTTTAAGCGTTAGCTTTGAAAGCTTTGAACGTCAGTTTCCCAAGCACGTGCATGACTCGGAAGAAAAGGAACCAATCTTCAGCATTCAATAATCAGGCCAAGTCTCTACTTATGAGAGATTATCTGGTGAGTCAGTGCGCGTAGGCTACGTGTGGGGGAGGGACTGGATCTATGTAGAGCGTGTCCTCCTTGTCACAGCTAAACGTTCTGACAGCTCCTTCCCGTGGAAGCGATGACACAACAATGCGCACGCCTCTTTTTTGTCTATGGGAGACCTGCATAAGACGGAACGGCGGTAATAAACGTAAAGGGCGTTTATTTTGGTACACGCCGTTTCATTTCAATTGGGGCTTCTCAAATCCCCTTCCCATTGTGTCCCAGAAACAAAAGGAGGTTCTTTAAGATGTTCACTATGCTCCCAGTCCCTCCGGCACGCACGTGTTTCATTCCCATGTAGTGTGTGACTCCATGTTGACTGTGTGTTTGGTGTGTGTGTGTGTGTTTGTGTGGGGGGCTGGGGCAGGGGCTGTGCGTGGGAGTGTTCTTCTCTGAGATCTACTTATTCTGGACAGGCAGTGCGTGTCAGATCCTGGACCAGCTATCCCATGATTGCTCGTTCCCACTTCCGCTGGAATTGCGGCTCCATGCTGGTTCCCTACTATCTCTCTTCATTGCCGAGGGTCAACTCGTGTTGCCAGTGGCAGCA
>JAPMUY010004914.1:0-36277 GCA_026901105.3 Galaxias olidus
TGTATATAAGCACGGCCATACATTGCATAAGGAAATGCTGTAAAGCCAATAATTACATGTGTTTTAATCCCTTCTTTTATGGCATGCTCTTGTATTTAACACCTTGATTGTCAGTGTCAACACCTTGTCTGTCTGTAGTACCTCTGGTAACCACCATCCTGTAACTGTTCAGTTTTCTGTTGTGTTAGAAAGATCCTTTTGTTTACATGTTTGGTTTATGTTCTATTGTGCAGCCAAAGGATCCCACTTATGTATCTACATTTTAGCATGTATTTGATGTAAATATCTCATTGCATTGCATCATGTCAGTGTTTTCTTTGCTAGTCTTCCTTGTTTTGACAGCTGTTTTTATTCTACCATCACAAAGTACTGATGTAAGATGCTGATGTTTTTTTCATTACGTCCCAAACCCTCCCACCCTCTCATAATCCTCCACTCAGTCCCCCCTCATGTGCCATCCTTACCCAGCCATCTTCATCTCCTGACCCGCTGTTACCACCTTCTGACAAAAAGACACCAGTGAACTTCACAGGAGCCTGTATGGAAGCAACAGCCACCCAGGAGATGCCCCCAGATCCTTTGCCAAAGAAACGACATGCACCCCTGCCCCCAAGCAACCAGCGTGTCACTACCAAGGAAGATCTTGCCAGGGACTTCCCAAACCTTGCCCAGACTAAAACATCACATCAAGATCCTCCTGGGAGAGAAGACCCTCCCTTTGCTCTGATGGAGAGGACATCAGCTGCACCACCGGCTCCAAACCACCCGGGGGCGAGGTCTGGGCCACAAAGCCAATCACAAGGGGACCAGAATGGGCAAAAATCCAAACGACAGGTCAACGACAGCAGGCCTAAAACCTCCAGTATTCTCTCCCAGCGTCCGGAGCAGAAGACCACTCCTATGACTGCTGTCCCCACAAAAGATGTGCCTCCGAGTCAGAGCTCCACTTCCCATGGTCAGCAACCTGGGGGGTTAACAGTGGTCAAGCACAGGAAAGGGCTTGCACCTTCTAGGCCTCACTCTTCATCTCATGAAAGGAAGATTTTGGGGCCGAGTACCAAAGATGGTCCACCAAATGAACTCAAAGTGTTTGTCACAAAAGAAACAACTGCTGCTTTCCAAAAAGATAGTAGTTCTGAATATAAAGGTAGATCATTGACAGCATTGTTAGCAGGAGACATACCAGAAAGTATTCCCCCTTATCAAGGTGAAGTAAGTACCAGTGCCAGTAATGAGTACAATGCTCACTGTGAATCTCAGTGTAACAAGAGCTGTCCTCCCCAAAGAGGTTATGAATACGACGCCTGTCAAATCCAGCTCAGGTCATTAAAGAAGGTTCGTGCTCCCCTTCCCCCCGCCAAATCAGCAGCTTCATGTTGTGACCAAAACTCTACAAACCAAAACACAGACACAAGTCTGAAAGGTCAAATCAGAGGTAAAGAAGTTTCAACAACCAAAAAAGGTATCCCCAAGCCATGCGATGCCAGTCCTGCCTCACCCTCCTCCAAGCCTAAATTTGACTCAGGGAGTCGACACCAATGCCCTCAGAAGCCCGAGGCTATAGGTTCAGGCCATGGTCTCAACCCGCTGCTGCCTGCTAGTGGTGGTGGTGGGTCCCTTGAACCCTTTACAGCCTCGGGCAGTGGAGAGGAAACAGGAAAGAAGGGTGAACAGTGTGCTGCGACCTCACCCAGGTGAGAGAGACCCTAGGAGACCGCTCCAGTAGTCCTGTAGAAGCCGAATCAGCTCTAAGTTCACTATTAACCATGCTTCCCAGCCTTCCATAACATGTAGGACGTTAGCTTAGAAAACGCTATCTTCTGCTGTAGAATATATTACGTGTGCCATGTGTAAGTGCATCACATATTAGGCCTAGTTAAATAGCTGCTATGTTTTATGTTTATATTGTTATTCAAGGTACTATTACAGGGTCCTTTTTAGTGTTTCAACACACATTTTTGTATTGTGCCCTTTTAAATCATAAATCATACATTTGCACAGCACATCAGTTTCTTAGTATTATGAAGGAATAGCCGCATGTACAATTGGCATGGATTAAAAATAGCACTGTTAGCGTTGCAAAAAAGTTTAAAAACTCAGTAATCACTGAATTTGATTATATTTTCCCTGTACTCTTGAGGTTGATTAATTGGAGTGTTATTTGTTGCTCGGCTCAAAATCCAGAGCTACAGAAGATGTAGCCTTTGTTTTGTTCTGTGGTTCTTTGTCCCATTGCTTTACTCTCTGTGGACCCCAACGGCAGAACAATTTGTGGTTGTAGAAATATAGATATTTCAATGGTTCTGGGTCTGTGGAAGTGCTAGATAAGAGGGGTGCAACCTTTCTGATGAAGAAAATAAGGTCAGAGACGAGGGAAGAGCCTGTGGCAGCAAGTTGTCTCGCTAAGTGAAGTCTGATTTGTTGTTTTGTTGGACTATGTGTCAGAGCAACATACTCTGCCACACCCACTGCATTCTTCAGCATCTCTCAGTACCTTGTAGCTCACTTCTCTGTCTGTCTCTATTCACTTTTTTCTGTACCTTGTTTCTGATTCTATCTTTTTGTCCCTGCAGGCCTCACCCAGTCAAACTTTTAGGCACTTTGGAACACCAGCCCATTTTCAATGTCCCAGGTGCACAAAACGATACATCTTCTCTCCATGATGGTATTCAAGAGAGCAGAAAGGTACTTTGTATGGTCCACATGGTGAAGCAATACAAGTACTCTTACATTGAGATGTCACACACAAGCAATTAAATCGGTGGTTAGTATTACATCCATTATGTGGAGAGTGTTTTAGAGTAGAAGATATGTGTGTGCTCTGGATAATCTAACATGACATAGTCAGACACAGTTCGCACACAGTGAAAGGTATCTGAGTTATTTTGTCTACATTTATTGTAAATATATTGCATATAGTTTGTGTTATCACTTTCCAGGATTGTTTACATTTTCGGACAAAATCCTTGGATCTCTTGGATTGAATATGCTGTTACATCCACGAGCACCTAAAGATACAGAACACATTACTTTTGTAAAGTAATTGTTGGATTGATTTTCTCTGATAGCACAAAAAAGAGATTCAGTAATTAAACAACAACCAAAATAACATTATTTTAGTCTAAATTTCGTCATAGCTGATTTTTGCTTTTTGAGACATTTTACATATTTATCAGGTAATGTGGAAGTATTTAACATTTATTAATGTAATTTATGTTGTGAAGTATCCATTTAAATATTTTTTCTAATACATTACAGCTTATCCCCACTGGAATTCACTGGTTGTTCTGAGGGATTTGGGTTTACTTATAGCTACTAAGCCAAGCTTTTGATTGGCTGATTACAGCCAAATCCTAAATAGCTTCAAATAGAAAACTGGGGATATGCAAAACAGAACACACGATGAAGAATGCTTGGCCATAACAGAATGCCCTGTGCTATTTTAGTCCACACATTAAGCTATGGAACAAACAAACAAAGCAACTATTTCACATTTATACTGTGCTTGATTAGTGTCTTTTTAATAGCTGACCACTTTCCTCTAGGCAAAGGATTCTTCAGCCACCGGGCCATACTCCCAGCTGACAAAGGAGGAGCTCATCTCTCTGGTGGTAAAGCAGCATGAGCAGTTATCTCTGAAAGACAAAACGATTGCCGAGTTGGAGAGGTACATCGACAATCTGCTGGTTCGCGTCATTGAGGAGAGTCCACATATCCTGATGTCTCTTAACTCAATCAAAAGAGGTCCATAGGCTATTGTGAGCTTTGTGCTTCTCCACTAGTCTTAATTCTAACACATTAGAATGGGGCTAGCACTTCTTTTAAAATGTCATCTGGAATATGATACCAGTTTCCTAAGACTTGCTTAGAGAAATACTTTAAATTCCAAATGTGAAATCACTGTTCAAGCAATCCTTTTGTTTCTGCCTATTTATGAGTTATATGGAGACATTTATTTATAGCTTGTAGTCCAGTGGATGTTTCCTTTTAATCAACGACCAGCTATGTTGGTAGTAAGGAAGATTACACCTGTACATTTAGCTGGAAGTAACTCGTGCATTATTATATTACAGCTATATGAAATTCTCAGAATTGCTCACTTTCTGCACAAGTATTTCAATGCACTAATGCCTTTTGTACCAACTATTTTAACTGTCAACACTACTATGCCTATTGGCTTCAAATAGTGTCAATAGTTCTTTGTGCTCAGACAATCAATATTGTACTGCAAATGTCATGTATGTAAATGCAAAACTATAAAATAATAATATGAGGATATTATTATCATTATTACAATTACCGTTTTGACATACTTACTGTTGCAACAGGCAAAGCCTCTGACCCTCAATACTTCTTATCTGTGAATTTAAGACAGTGTTGGTTTCTAAACTTTCTAAATGAATACAAAATATATATTTTAATATCAGCTTTTACATTTTGTAATCAATGTTTAAAATCGAAGTGACTTAACTGAATTGGTTACAATATGCTCTTTGCATAAATAAATGAATGGACGATTTAATTAATCAATAAAGGGATTGTTTTATTTGTTTGTTGGGGGGCGGAACCAAACAAAAGCTCTGCAGTTTCTACACGGATTATTTTCTTCATTCTTCCAAGTAACCAACCAGCTATTCACAAACGTTTGTTGGTCGTCCCTAAGCACTATAAGCAGTGGATCCGTGTTTGTTTGAACGTTTGACAAGTTCTTAGGTGGATAAATCTAAATCCACAAGCTAGCAGACATATTTAATATTGTGCGCAGTAGAAGATGGCCACCTGCGGTATGATTTGTCCCGATTGCGGGTCGTCTAACATAGTTGACGACGCTCTTTACTCACAACCTCAGCTTGTGTGTGAAGATTGCGGCTCTGTAGTATCTGAAGGACTCCTCACAACCCATAGAGAGGATTTGCAAGGCACCGGTATGTGTTTCCCAATTTAATCCCAAATATTCTGTATTTACAATTTATCTTCTATCTTATCTTGTTTACTACTTATCTTAACGTTTTATGTAAATATTTTCAAAATGTGTACCTAAAATAGAACTATAATAAAATGTAGGCCTAGTAATAGCTCAGTGGTCCCTACACTTTTTCAGTCAAGCCCCCAAGCTAAGTGAAAATATATTACCCCCACCACAACCCCTTTGTATCAGCACATAAGGCGAGCCAGCTGACTAAGATATCCTTGTGTACAAGATCTCTTTTACAGTCAGACGACAGCCGTAGACAAACAACCATGTCGCAATCAAATAAAAGGTAAGAAGAATGGCCTAAGCCAGCGTGTTTCACTGAAACTGTCCCCTGAAATCTGTTAAATCGTTATATTGTAATGTTGATGCTGCAGCTTATGACCTCTCCCTGTCACAACAGGCTTGCAGCGAGTACGTTCTTTATGTCGCATCCTCAAAATCAACAGGGAAATGGAGACTGTTGCAGAAAGTTTTTATTCAAAGGCATACGACCACCCCAGTTTCATCAGAGTGAGCCTGCAGAAGAAAGAGGTTCTGGCTGGCTGTTGTGTGCTTGTTAGCTGCCGACTACGCAGCTGGCCGATTGCAATGGGGACCATCAGCAACCTCCTGGAGGCTGACCCAAAGCTTATGGGTGTTGTGTATCAAGAGATGGTGAAGACGTTGAAGATTGAGGCTCATGCAGCAGAGATCACTGACCTGGTGGAGAGCCACTGTCAGGAGTGAGTGTGGTCTTGACCTGTTGCATCACAAACTAAAGGTTCAGGACTTTATTTGTTGATTTGTACGGGTTTTGAATTATGGATTCCAATAATAATGAAAAAATTTCTCTTCCCTTTTCTCTCTACCAGTTTCAAAATCACCCCTCCTCACGTCCCAGAAGAGTTAGCTGAGAACACCAAGGACCTGACAAAGCGTGCTGTGGCCCTGGTGGAGCTTTCAGCAGACACATGGATCGTGACTGGGCGCCATGCTCTTCCCATTATAATGGCCTCAATCTACCTGGCCTGGCAGTCACTGAAGCCCACCAAGTACCGCCTGAAGTTCACCCTCCTCAGGTTCTGCAAGCTGGCCAAGGTGAAAAAGAACGAGATTGCACAGAAGCGGATCACAGAGATGAAAGAGGTGCTGTGTAAGCTAGGGAAGGAGCTGCCCTGGCTTGGGGCGGATGTCACGCAAGACAATGTGATGCTGCTGACAGCAGAGATTCTGGAGCACAGGAATGCTCTTCTGAGTAGAGCCATGAGGAAACATGAGGATGCCTTGTATGCTGAGCTCGAACCCAGCTCCGAGCTCCAGCCCAGCTCCGAGCTCCAGCCCAGCTCCGAGCTCCAGCCCAGCTCAGAGCAGAGTAACATGCCCAGTCCCGTGGGGGAAACACCTTCCTTGGCCTCCACACTGGGGGAGCAGATGCCCACAGAGGCCAGTGTGGAGTCACACACAGAGATGCCACTGCCACGGAAAGACGTGACGCAAAAGATATGTTCTCTGGTACAACAGGAAGAGGAGAAGGAGGAGGAGTTGGAGACAGATCAGGCCAATCTGGAGGGTCAGGCTGCAGTGCCAAACTGGTCCAAGAGACATTTGTTTGTTCCGCCGTGTGTGAGACACGCCAAGATCAGGAGGGTGGTTGAGCCCATGGCTGAGGTAACTGGAGATGAAGAGATTTCAGACAGTGAGATAGACACGTATCTACGGACTCCACAGGAGATGAGGGACTTTGCTTCAGCAAAGAAACTGTTTGAAAAATTATGAAGCCATGACACTTGACTTATTTATGCACTGATCTGTTAAACTATGCATATTTCTTCTCACGTTAGGGGGGTTTGTGAAAGGGCATTTCATCTTGAATTGCCATTTGTTTGAGCCTTCATTTGGTTAGAAGCACTTGACACATTATTATTATTATTATACGCTTAGTTGTCACTTGTGTGGGGAAACTTGTTATTCTGATAGAAAAGCTATCCTGATCTGAGATGTGAGTATGTGGTGGGTTGAGGTGACCAAAGAGAGGTAACCCTGTCTGTGTCTATCCTGATCTGAGATTTGAGTATGTGGTGCGTTGAGGTGACCAAAGAGAGGAAACCCTGTCTGTGGCCCTGCTGCACGCGTATCGTTACATCCTAAAATGTATTGGGGATTTGTTTTTCTGGGTGACATTCTTTTTATTTCTACATGCAACGTCCTGAACTTTTGAGAACACAGCAGGTGCAATAAAAAAAGGAAAGCCAATGCACTTACTGCAAACTTAAAAACACTGACATTTGGGTTTGGGAATGATGCTCTGATGATGCCAGTTAATAAATGTTCAATCTTCTGCAGTGTGCATGGGCATTTCTTTGTCTAATAGTCTTTTCAGCACATTATTGCGAAATTGCATCTGTTATATTTTTTGGGAGTGTGAGTCTGATATGTTACTCATATTGTGATTTTCTTAAATTAATTATTTACATGTAGATGTTATGCACCCATTAGTGTGTGTATTTCGACATCTGAAAAGGTTGTAATAAAAAATATTTGTGCTTTGTTTCTAAGTTGGTCTAAGTAAAATATGAATTTGTTTAGTCTTTTCTGGTGCCATAATTATTTTTACCTCAATGGCCTCATCTAAATAAAAACAATTTGTATTTCTCCATTATTTTATTATTTGCCACATTTTAAATAAATTTCAGAACGGTGTGCATAATCAAAAAATATGACGTTAAAAGCTCAGGGTCACAGCATAACTGCTGTGAAAATGTATTTATCAAGTTGTCAATATATGCTCATTTCATATATGTATTAAAAGTGGTTCTAATTGCTGTGGTTGAGGCAACAAGCCTACACAATCAAACTGTTTTGAGTAATTTGTCCTTTGAGACTGTGCCCTGTAGGGAGAGACTGAAGGACATCAATTAAGATTTAACACCAGAGTCTGCAGTTTAGGGCACAGTTCAACCGAGATTCAAAACTGTCTTGAAGCTCTCCTGAAATTTTATTCACAATATTATTCACTTGGCACAATTCTTTATCCCTCAAGGGATGTACAATCCCTGCTATTGGTTATTGCTGGAGACATGCACTGACTGACTAAGCCCAGTTGAAATAAGGCTCTAGCATCCAACCTGCCTGTGCTGAATAGATATAGGGGAGGGTTTAGACTAACAAGATGGATAGCAGAGCCTTGTCTAAACCTGGTTTATAACAGCTGCGTTAATAGTCAATATGGGTTTAGGGCAGTCAGTCAAGGACATACATATTTATACCTATGCAGTTACTTTCGCAAAAAAGCATAATAAATAAATATACAATATAAGTAAGGAAAAGAGAGATACCCATCTTATTGGAACAACCCCTGTGTTAATTGGTTTATAATTGATTTTCATAAATACATATATACTTATCAATTAACACATTGCAGGTGGCATAAACATACTACTAGAAATTGACCAGGACTGATGCTTGTCAGAGTCACTAAATACAGTCACAAGACTACACTGGCTGTGGCGCAGTGGTTTGCACGGATGCCAATGCGACGACGGCAGGTGAACATCTTGCGCAGCTCAGCCCGGAAGCGGTCATGCAGCCAGGCATAGAGAAAGGGGTTACAGCAGGATGAGCTCATGGCACACAGGTGGCACAGTAGCTGGATGACCAAGAAATGGCGCTTGTTGATGAGGCGAATGTCTATGTCGCGTAGCACATTGAACACGTGGATGGGAAGCCAGCAGACAGCGAAGGCGGCTACCACCAGGGCGACCAAGCGGAAGATCTTGCGCTTACGGGCTTGCTGGGCTTCCGCCTGGTCGCGGGTCCGCTGGCCTGGGGCCACACAGTTACGCAGCTTGACAGAGATGCAGAGGTAAGAGACGCAGAGAGCCGACAGCGGCAGGACATAGGTGACCAGGAGAGTGCTGTAGGCGTAGGCCAGCCGCTGCCACTCCTGACCAATCCAGAACTCCTCACAGATGGTCAGGCCCTCCTCCCTGAACTCAACATGGTAGGTGTGGGCTACCGCAGGGGCCACGAGGCCACATGACAGCAACCAAATCCCAGACAGCACGTAGCCACAAGTGGCCACCGACGTGCGCTTCTTTAGGGGGTGCACTGTTGCATAGTACCTGCACAGAAAAATTATTCACAGGAGTGAAGCACTTTATTGTACATTCAGCAGCCCATTCAACATTCATATTCCACATGTTTGAGGTGAAATGCAAGTTTGTGGATGTCTTTCTGTGAAATTCTGCTGTTATCACTACATTTACATTTTTAGATCTGTTTAAATGCTTTCTTTTGAATTCCTACTGACCTGTCCACCGCAATAGCCGTGAGTGTGAACACGGAGACGTAGACAGTGACGGGCTGGATCAGGAACACCAGGTAGCACATGAAGCGACCAAAGATCCAGCCATGGGGGTTGAAGGCATACGCCAGGGTGAAGGGAACACAGGTCACACACATCAGCATGTCGGAGAAGGCCAGGTTTGCGATGAAGAAGTTTGTCACATTGTGCATCTTGCGGGTACGGCAGATGACGTAGAGGAGGAGGTAATTCCCACAGACGCCCACCACCACAACCACCACATAACAGGGAATGATTAGAGGCTTGAAGGACTGCAGCAGTGCCACGTCTGCAAACTGGGAGCTGTGGTTGGCCGAGTTGCTCTGGACTGCCACCTCGTATACAGGCTTTTCATTAACGGGAGACGGCAGACCCCCAGGCCAGCCACTCCCATTGCGCTCCATTATGACTCTGTGCTTATCCTCTCAGCACGGTGCACTGTTAAGAATATATAGTACATAATTACACATACATGCATAGAGCCTTACAATCTTAATATACACACAGCTTTAGAGCACTGGTCTTGCAGCTTCTAAGACCTTTCAGTAATTGAAAAGCATCTAATTACATTTCACATTGACATGTTTATGTCAAATTGTGTAAAAGCGCTTTGAGTATCTAGAAAAGCGCTAAAAACTAAATAAAATGAATTATTATTATTATTATTATTATGAAATATGTTTGTTTGTATTCTGTCTCTCCACACTATTTGAGGAAAATTCTGATTGTAACAGGGCAGGCATTGATGTTGAATAAGGTGTTCCCCTTTATTCTGAAACTGTGAAGTATCGGCATATAAAGGCTGGAGAACACTCTCTTCTTACCTGCTGCAATTTGTCTATTTATTAATACTTCTTTTTCAAATGATTCCCAAAGGCTCGCAATTCATATCTTAAAATAATGGTTTAATGTAAACGACAGTATGCAGAGTTTATGCTTCAGTGAATCTAGAGGGATTACTGAAAATATTTAGCATTCATTTTTGATAAGTACTTGTGTAATGTATTAAAAATAATGAGAACTATAACAAGCCAGACAATCCCAGTACTACTACAGCCTGACTGCAATAGGTTTAGCATTTTGAGGGATCTTTCTATTATGAAGTAGTGTAATAATACAAATCATTATGATTTATTCAAACAACAATAAACTATTTATACATTTAATAACAAGGCTTTGAGTACTTGTCCAGAAGAATTTCATAATATTAACAGATTGTGGAAAATGACCTGGTTTACGTTTAATATGCACAGTGCTGTGAGCTTGAAATGTAGAATGATTTATCTTTATCAGGCCAAGAATGCATGAGTTAATAGTTAATAGTCAGAAAGTATATAAGGCACTATGTAATCTTTTACAAAAACAGTTCAGCTAAACAGATTGAGGCTTAATGTATCATATAAGGCACACGATTAAGGTCCATTGTAATAACATATTTAGGTAGTTAATTTCATTTGGTTCACTTACTGAGTTACTCAATGTCAAAACCATGATTACTTGATTGTTTAATTGTTTATTCAGGTTTAACCACCAAATTTTAAGACATTTCCATTATGAAAAATATAATAATGCTATGTAGATAATGCTAACAGGCAATTTTCTAATGATATTGACACTGTGGTTTGTTTGAACAATAATATGAATGATTGTCTTCTAGACAAACTATTTTATTGGGCATGTTATCCTAGTTTACTATTGAATATTACATAGACTTTGTCAAAATCGTATTTATCATACATTGAGATGAATAGTTGGTCTCTATAAAAGTCACTTCATAAGATATCTAAATTACTTTGAAGTGGCCTCCACTCGTCTTTGTGTCTAAATGTGAAAATATATGGTCCTTCCATTAGAGACACCATTAATTAGGATATGTTAATCTAACGTAGGCCCACGTTATGCAGCCATTTTTTATTTACCTTACAGTAACTGCAGCCTTTGTCAAAAGCAATCATTGTCTCTGTATACATTTTTTAACGCCAGTTAGACAAAAGATAATTTGTTCATAGATAAACATTTTGAAAGTAACACATTTTCTCATAAGATTGTATTTCACTTCTTTGAAATCCCAAACCCAAAAACAATCAAGGCAGGTCATTTTATTGTTAGAATGGATTTAGTTAAGAACACCAGCTTTACCAAAAGTAGTTAGGTATGTATCAGTCTACATAAGCCCATATATTGCCGTTGATATTTAACAAACAAATAGCATT
This sequence comes from Galaxias olidus, assembly GCA_026901105.3. NCBI lineage: Eukaryota > Metazoa > Chordata > Actinopteri > Galaxiiformes > Galaxiidae > Galaxias > Galaxias olidus. The sequence goes on from JAPMUY010004914.1 coordinate 11,510, forward strand.
TTTGTCAAGCTTATATAAGCAAAAAAAAAATTGCAAAGTATGAAAAATACAAAAAAACACACTTAATCCAAAATATTAAACTAGATTTCCACCATCATGGGAACTTACCCGTAGTGACACGCAGGTTGTAAACCAACTAGTGGAACTGGGCAATTTAGCTGCTTAACACCAGTCTGCCTCTATCAGCGCTAAGGCTGCACAGTAGGTATACCAACGCTTCGATATGCGCGCGAGAGAGTGAGACCAATGAAATCCGTCAGGTTTTAACAGCTCGGTTAAGAGATTCATTCAATGTCGGTGGAATGTGTGTATTAAAAATGCGCACAACATAGGCTATTGCATTAATTTACTTACCTTTTTACGGCAAATTACTTTGAATGGAATATGCATATTTCATAGACTCAGACAAAATAACTTATCAGCCAATATTAAATAATGAGTTGACATTTAATTGATGGCTCCTCTGATATTTGTTTACTTAAAGTAGTTAAAAACACCAAGTGTAAGATTGATAGACTTCAGGATAGACCTCACGCAATTTATGTGGTTACGCACCCGGGGCGTTTTTTTTTTAATGACACCTATTGACATTTAAGTCGTTCCGCTCTGTTCCGTGATGATGTTGCCAGTTTAGCTGTTTTCGTGTCTATACGGTTTCCTTTCTCTAGTGTCTACATTTGCCATGGAATGACTCATTTCTGGGCCGTAAATCAGATGCACATAAATGTGATACCAGAAATAAAAGCATAATCTTATTATTTAAATTATTTCATAAGATACTAAATATTTAAATATTTCACATATGATAAATCCATGAAAAGGACAAGCTCCAAAGCTCTTCAAACAAACAAAAAAACTAAGTCAGGGCAAAAAATATCTTAGGTCTTTTGTTATGTTTTTAATCAGGTTCATTAAAAATAAAAAATTTAAAAAGCCACTTAGCATTCGCTTTCTCACATACTTTATGGATGTGTGCATGGAGTATAATAAAAATGTAATGGCCGTAAAGGGGCGTCTGCACCCCCTGCCAGGGCTCAGCCGAGCGGATAGTCAAAGTGCTCCTAATCACCATTATTGTTTTCACATGTTGGTATTGTTGCCTGGCTATTTGTTTTTTCTTTTGTTCCAATTTGTATCAAAGTTTTACCAGAGCTTGTGACCCACTAATGTAAAGCCAACTAACTATGTTTTCTCACTGAATCTGAGTTAGTAACTTTCTTTTGTCAACTACTTAACTGAAGACACCTACTTCTCTGTCATTGAGTCCTCCCTTCTCCCACATCCCTCACAGAACAATGGAACAAAACCAAGACTCAGCAGAGGTGAAAGCTCTTAGTTGAGCTATGGTTCACCAGGGCAGCACCCTGGGTCAACACAACAAGGCTCTTTGTTCCATAGCCCACCAGCTCCATGTTATGTCCCAGCACTTGGATCAGCTCACCCTGACCCCGGTCGAATCCGCCACTTCAGCCTCTGACAGTCCAGCGTCCTCCACAGTGGCTTTGGCCTCTCCGGTGTCTCCATATCATGAGCCCCGGCTGGCTCCCCCAGAGTGCTACAAGGGGGCACCCCGACAACTGTCGCTCCTTCCTCAGCCAATGTGCCACGTCCTTCGAGTTTCTACCTTCCCGCTACTCATTAGAGCGGTCCACGGTAGCCTTGATCCACTCTCTGCTCACCGGACGGGCTCAAGGCAGCGAGTTAACTTCTTCAGCTGCACCAAGGTCATCACAGCATATCCTACCAAGTTCTGCTTACTGGCCTCTGCAAGATTGAAAGATACTTGCTGATGATTAGAAGATTTCCTCCATAGCCTCTCTGCAGCTTGTACTCACTGGCCGGTTCCCAAATCTATTGAGGAGGTTCAATGCTTCCTTTATTGGCGATTCATTCAGAACTTTGACACTGTTGCCATCCCCTTCACCGAATTGAGGGGGAAGACATCTAGGCCTTTCCAATGGATTTAAGAGGCAGCCAAAGCCTTTTCCAAGTTGAAGTGCCCAGTCTTGCAATTTCCAGATCCTGCTCTCCCACTTATTCAGGAGGTCGATGCTCCAAAATCAGGCACAGGGACTATCCTCTACCAGAGCAAGCCTCACCAGGCCTGCGGGTCTTCTTCACCCCTTGCCTGTTCTGTCTCGGCCCTGGTCACATATTTCATTGGATTCCATCACGGTGAATCCGGAATTCCGAGGGTAGAATAACACCTAAAGCTTTATTGTAATAGCTCAAAGCGGCAGCTTACATAGTTTTTTTCATAATGCCAAGACTGGGTTAAGCTTGTGTATAGCAACAGTAACTTCAATGAGCCAACTGCTTTGTATTCAAAAGTAAAACAGATCATTGATGAAAATTGATGGCACGTCAACGTTTTAATTGATTACTAAATTAATAAAGGACATAGGCCCTTTATTAAACCCAAATATCACTTTCTGAGTCCACTGTAAAAAAAAAAGTCAATTTGTCTGGTCAATGAACTGCAGTATGTTTGATAATGAGCAATCTTGTTGGCCTAATTTACTATCAGGGCAAGATTATCATGTAATGAAATATAATATAATTTTAGAATGGGTGAAGTATACAGAGCCAACCCTAGATTTATTGAAATGAGACGTTGGGTGAACAGACACTTATCATGTGCTTGTGCATTCCTTTCCATGTTTAATGAGCTATGGGTGCAGTCCACCACACCAGTAGACCGGCTGTGATCAGGGGGAGGCCTAAGCATGGGTAGGTTTTAGGAACACAATCTGCCAATCTAACTCCCAACAGCAGATGCTAGGCGAACAGAAATGGGAACCTATTTTCCAAAAAATCACTTAATTATTGTTCCTTTTTTACAGACTATCACAAGGCAGACAATTCTAGAAAGAACATTGTGTGCTATGCATATCTCTTTACATGTGGAGTTCAGTAGTTATATGCCAGGAGCTAAATGAAGGATCAAATTGGCCTTTATTGATCATCATAATGATACAAAAGATACTTACTCAAGAAAATGACTCCATGACTTGGATACTGTACTAGTACAATTCATTAATAGTAATATTTCAAGTAGGTTTTTTAATTGGATATGCAAAATTTGTCTTTGGATGACAAATATTGAAAATATGGTCAGGATGGGTCTGAAAAGAGATTGAGTGAAAACCAGACTTGTGAGTTTGGGTGTCCAAGAACAAGACCAGTATGTAGAGATCCTTTTTTTTCTATAGCCCACCATTTTTATAATGTAACTATCTTTTATATTCCACAATGTTGCCTATTTCTGTCGGTAAAATTGCATTATATTATTATTAATGATAAGATATTCTATTTGTACAATAATTATCATAGAGTGGTTAATCCCACTGACCATGCAGATTCCCTAAATGTGTATTGTACTTGTTCAGAGGTTTTGCACAGAAAATGGAGGGTACTTTATAATGAGGTATTCTGCAGGCATTTTTGCACGTTTGTAGGAAAAACAACTTAAATGTCAAATAACACTTTGTGGTAATTTTTCACTTGCCCTCTATTCCCGCGTTTGGTGGTGTAGATAATTGCAATGCTGCTGTGTCGCTCTGACTGTAACATTAAAGTAGGTGGTAAGAATAGAATATTTCACCTTTATATCATGTCATCTGTAAGATGTCTGCAGGACGACAGTTTTATCTATTTTATTGAATGCTGCACTCTACTCTGTACCCTCTGCTGTGCTTATTTAATTGAAAGCAAACTCTCTTGACATCCTCTTTGCATTAAAATAGATTATAAGTTGTCAACGCATCAGACACCTATTCATTCGAAATATATTGGGACAATGAGGGTTAAACCCCATCTGTTATCAACCCTCAGCCATCCTCTTTACAGCACATTCCTTAAAATTAAAAATGATCATTTTGAAAATGTTTTCTTGTGGCACAGGTTTCTTAAATGGCTGCCATTTGTCTCTCCAGTTTGGTGGATGCCCAGCAAACAAACATGTAGGAGGTGTTGTGATTGATGAATTACCTAGCAATCCGCTGGCATTAAGTTGTGTTTCTACACTCAGTACAAAATACTAGCCTCGATTAAAAATGAGAATGATGAGATGCTGATTGTGAGTGTTCAAGAGTTCACAATTTTCTTTTACTTTCCTGTTTCTCTGCAGTGAGCGTCTACAACAGAACTCATTCTCTTCCTTTAAGTGAGTGAAAATCAGAAAATGTTTAAAGAATATGTGTTTTGCGCCCAGTATGCTGTCCGTCCACTTCATTTTCCTCTTAAATCTTAAATGGAGAAAAGCATGACTAAACTTATTTAGAGCAATGGCATACATTTGAGTCGGAAATTGGTTATTCCTGCTGACATGATACCATTCCCAAGACTGCAAATCGCTTGAATTTAAACATTTAAATTCTACTTGAAATTTTTCAAGTTCTATTAAAATGCCACACCCTTTAGCAAATATGGTCCCACTCCCACTAGTGGCCATTTCTGTAGCCTGTAAATTGTTAAATCCCAACATAACAATGTCTTGCTTTGTTTTACTCCACATTCAGGGTGAAGTGGGACATCTCTATCTTTCAACAATAATTTTTCGCATTGATTTGGTACAACACCAAACTTACCAACTTTACTCAGGACATTTTGTTGGAAATATTAAAAACTCACTTGCAAAAGGTAAGAACCAATTTTTTTTATGTCTTAACAGAACTTACATAAGAGTGTACAATCATGATTTGTCTTATTATTCAATTATATTATTAAATTCCAATTGGAAATAGATTCAGCTGGTACAGTTTATACAGTGTATAGTTTTCTGAACAAATAGATGACTGAAAAGGGCCTTCTTATTTGACAATAACATTTGTTTAAAGTATAATGTGATCCTAATATAATCACAATAAGGCCATTTTATTGGAAAGCCATTACTATCAGACTAATAGTAATCCAGGGTCATCCATCTTCAAGTTCAAGTATGTTTTTGTTTGTCATGTGTCAGTATACAGTACAATGAAATGCAAACCCTCTGTAATGTACAACAATAATAAGAGTAAAGAATAAAATAAAACCTAAATGCATTATATGTACAAGAGCAATACAAATTAATAAAGAAATGCCATGTGCAATGTCGTGTTGTGCAAGTACAGAGGGTAATAAATGAGTAATACCACTCTATTCTGATCCTTATCTCATCGATAGGTATCTTAACGATGGAATTCGAGTCAATAGTGGCCATACAGTTGTGTGTGTACAGGGAGTATAGCAGGCGCTCCAGTGTTGAGTGGATGAGACGTGGCTGTCCACCCTCACCACCTGCAGTCTGCCTGCTAGGAAGTCAAGGACTCACCCACACAGGGAAATATTTAGACCTAGGCCTCTGAGCTTTGTCAGTAGCTCAGAGGCAACTATTGCATTGAAAGCTTGACTGTAATCAACAAACAGCAATCTCACATAGCCCCCCTTTTTGTCCAGGTGAGAAAGGGTGGCGTGTAGGATGTGGGCGATGACGCCCTCCGCAGAACGGTTGGGACGTAGCAAACTGGAGTGGATCTAATGCGCTGGGCAGTGAGAAGTAGATGTAGTCATTGACCAGCCACCACTCCTAACACTTCATCACCACAGAGGTGAGTGCCCCTGGGTGGTAGTTGTTCAGGCAAGCTGGTCTTGGTCTTGATCAGGAGAACGATGATGGAGATTTCAGACTTTGGCAGCGTTTAGCACACCGCAAGTGTCAAGCTCGTCTGCTATAGTCGCATCAGCACTCACCTCGTTCTTAAATATAAAGCATAAAGTAATCCTTTAAATGACCTTAAAAGGTCCTTATGGGAAGATTGTCTCTTAAGGTGTCCCTTAGATAATTTAAGTTGCCAAAAACTCCTTAAGTAAAAATTGTATTTTGAAAACCTGAGGTAACTACATAGATCCCTTAACTGTCACTTTCACGTCTATTCCCTGACGATGCCACACAACATGGGAGAATCGGCTCCTACAATCATCTTTCTGATTGGAGATTTCTGCAATATTCTGCACAATACAATGACCTAGCTGGACCAGGGGAGGTGCCGGTTTTGGTTATCTTCATCCCCACAGAAGGCAACAGTTTGGTCATTATCACCATCATCTTTACAGTTAAGCTCAACTCTCAACTGGCCAGGTTATTTGAACTCAGTCTCAACCTCATAATTGACTGCCTTCTGAAACGTTTTCAGAGGCTCACTGTCCTCAAACACAGTTAACGCAGCTTCTTTAGGTGGCTGCGACCACATTCCCCTGTTTGCTAGTCCTTGCTGACTTGGGGCAGAAGGGCTCTACCCTTAGGGGCTTTGATGGCTCTGGTGGCTCTGTAGGCAGAGCCTGACCCAAAACATTCATCCAAAGTGTTTCTGCGTGGGAAAGTCACATGCTGTGTGACCATCTGGGTACGATTTTTTTTGGTCCATCTGAAAGTACTAGAAAGGAATAATCTCTACACTCCAAGACATTCGTTCTTCTTTCAACCCAAACTGTTTATCGCAGCATGCAAACATTAAACTGATTCAACGGTCAAGATATATAATTAGGTTTTCTGATTGGGGATCTGTTACATTATATTGCTGATCCAAAAGGGCTTCATTGATGATGAGTTCGCCAGTTCACTGTCAAATCATACTCAAAATCATTCAAACCACTGACTAGGTTAGCATTGGGGAATGGTATTGGTTCCACCCTGTGGACATGGAATGTAATATCACAATACTCCGTTTATTCTTTCCATGCTCTGACTCAAGAGAAGGGGCAGGATGTTTGCATTAATTACGAGACACACCCCTTGGATTGACTGCAACATATTTTATTGCCTTACCATCTAACTAACATCCTGTTAAGGTAATTTAATTCACCGACTCAGTGCTGACTCGACAAATGAGAAATCCAACTAATTAGCCAAATGGACTTCAATCATCGGACAGTGATTGAATGTCTTTCTGGCCATAAGTAGTTGAAGGTTGAGGCCAATAACATCTATATTTTATCTTGTTCAAGCTGGGAGCAACAGCTCTCTAACTAACTAGCAAACACTAATTAATGCTTTATCATCAGATCAATAAAAAAACACAGGCAGGAGTAAAAGGTCACTCGTCTTTGGTTTAATTACCATTACAAATTACAATTACTATTACAAATGGCGATTTAAGGTATCATGGTTAGTCTTTGAAATGCTACTATGAGACCTGCAGATAACATATGTGAGAAATGTGAGAAAAGGAGAAGAAAGGGCAAGAAATGAGAGGAAAAGCCACCAATAATGTAGTTTAGAGGGATGGCAAATCTGAAGGATGTCATGGTTCCTCTACTTTTCTCCTCCACACAGCTCCAGCAGGATTTTACGGTAGTCGCCAGATGTATCTCCCTAAAATATTACAGAGCACTTTGAGACTCCAGTAGTACAGGAGAAAGACAAACACCATCTTACCATGTAACATAGCCACAGTCTTACCTTGATAAATGAATGGAGTGTCTTGCCATAGTTCTTGAGGAACTCAGCCTTGATGTCGACCATGTCAATTTCGGCCCTGGCCACCATGATCCTAATCAGGACAGTGTCTGTGGTACCAAGACCCTGAGAGAGAGAGAGAGAAAAAGATGTAGAAAAAGCCAGACAGATAGACAGACAGACAGACAGAAAGATAGAGAGAGAGAAAGATAGAGATAGAGAGAGAGAGACAGACAGACAGACTTCATTAAATGTCCTGACGTTATGTTTTATTCCCACACACAACTGCACTTTCATAAACCACTTCCCCTTTTCCTGTTATCATTGTTTTCTCTTGGCAAACATTGTATGTAAGTTGATTACATACTGTAAAGTATATATTCATTCAATATTTTACATACAACATGGAATCACCTTCATTGATTTGTAAAGTCGCTCTGCAAAGAATCCTGGCTTGCTTTTCAAGCATTTTACTGAAAAAAAAACAACCACAGAACACTTTAGATCCGCTACAATCCTTAGATTGTTATACATGTGTCTTTGATAGAGATGGGACCAGACAGACCTATTGCCAAGAAGATATCTTCCAAGGAACCGGACATTTCCCTCTTGATGCTGTCCTCAATGTCCCTTCCAGAAACCTTCTTGTATTCTTCAAACACTGGAGGAATGAGAGTTAGAAGTGGGGGGATATACTTTGGCTTTATGAAGCACACTGACATGAGCCGTGCACGTGTTACATCTCACATCACCACAGTGTGGCAGCAAAGAATATGGTGGTGCCAAATGACGTATCATAAGGTAGACCATGTAGCTATGTCTATATAACCTATGAACAACACTCAATGATTAACTTAGACATCTGAACTGAGTGAATAAAATGTGCGGAATAACATGCCAATCGATGATGGGTTTAAATGGGGAATACCTTTGAGTAGATGGTTTCGGTTTCTCACACAGAGCACAGTCAGGAACTTGACCTCGTCTGTTCCCCAACGAGCCTCCCCAGCCTCGTAGATATCCTTTAGATTAAAACAGATTGATTTGTTTTACAATCAAAAACCCAATGGGTCATACCCCACCTATTTAACTCAAGTTTAAGTAAGACTAACTTCTTACCTTGGCATCTTGCAGGGCCAGGGCGTCATCCACTTTATTACTTTCATCTCGCCCTGCCTAACAGCCCAAAACAGTAACAGAGCATGTGCATATTACAAATGTATAGGTGTTTGGATTTTGTCCGGCCACATAAGTTAAGGGCAAACGGGCAATAATATTTCCTTCAAACCTATATTTGTATTTTAAATGTGCTGTATGTGTTTAAATTACCTTTGATGTATTAGTATTCTCTATTTCTTTTTCATATTCCTGGCAAAGTTCTGCAATGCAAAATGATCATGCATTGATATTTGCTTACCGAGAGTAAAGAGACCAACACCCTCTGGAACATTCCAGAAGTGTCCCCACAGATGTCATCTTCCAGGTCTTTTCCAAATTCTGTAATTCCCAAAAAGGACAGTTTGTATAGAATGTGCAGTAACTTTCCCATGTTTCATTATCAATGTACATATTTCACCTTACTAAACAACCTGTTACAAAATTAAATTAGTACCAAAATGATTATACTACCAAACAATGAGGCTGGTTTGTGAATATTATCTACATTAGAAGGGTAAACTGACTGAAATAATATCTCCAATGTTTTGCTTTGTATTCAAATGGTGTTAAATTCTAACAGCATAAAAAAGTAAACAGAGAAAAAGATTATGTTACATTCGGATGTAATGCACATTATGTCATTGGCTAGGGAGTGGCCCAGTAATTTGAATATGATCCCTCTGCAATTGGAAGACTCAGTACATGCAGCAACTACCATGTTTATAGGTTGCAATGATGGTTCTAGTTTCCTCATTTGTCCTTGAAGCAAGAATATCGATTAGAGCAGCCTCCTCTGTGCCAGCCCCCTGTATTGAAGTAGGAAAGCGCGAGGCAATAACGTTTGAGAGTGGAAGTGAGTGAACACACTGTAATCTGTAAAGTATTAAATAAAGCTCTTTATACATAGAACTAATGTGTTGCAGCAGCAGTCAGACCTTCATGCTGTTCCTCAGCTCATGGGCGTCATAGACAGGGGCAGTCATCAGAAGACCCAGTACCACGCTCTCAAATTTACCGGTCAGTTCTGAACGCAGATCATCCACCAAGTCCTACACATACAATCAGACAAACACACACGGCTACTACACTGGATATATTTGCTCTGTGATAAACCCATAAATGAAACAGTTCATATTTTAGGTCACCTAACATTTCACTTTCACGTTTTCATAAACCAATAAACCTTTATAGTTATTTGGCTTAATCGATCAATTTGACAAAAGTACAGAAAAGGGGTATTCTTATGTTGAAAGACTTTCAATTGCATTGTCTGTTCTAAGAGGGTGTGAGGGCAGGAGTGCTGGTTTGAGCTTTGAGAAAAGGGGCGTTCACTATAAGCTGACTTTGCATGTCACCACATCTGGGTGTTCTCACGTATGACTCAGTGCTGCTGTCCACACAGGATTCCGTTAGCAGTTCATTCCCCTTTGGAGGTTTCCTCATTCACATGTTTGGTCTCCAAGACAAACGTATAAACAATCCATTGTTCTTTATGACAGCCTTTATCTCATGATGTCAATAGAGTAAACATGAACCTTATCTCGATTTGAATATATTGAGCGTTGTTAGGCTTTGACAACATGGGAGCTGTCAGTCTGTGTATCTGTTTCTTACCATTTGTTTTACTGTTTTTACATTATCCTTCCTTTGTTGACACAATAGACTCTTCCTATGTGTATAGGTAATAGTTCACCCTAGCTACTATCAACTTTACATGACCAGGAAAAGGGCCATGCCCTGCTAAAAGTAACACATTAACACTGAATCACACACCTCAGTAGAGAGTAAAGTTTGTTAAGAGATAGCAATGCATATTATTTAGCGGCCATGTGAGATCCAACATGACTGTTACAGTCAGATTTGCATGAAAAAACAATCAATCTTAACTAATCTGTCTGTTTGTGTACTCCACTCTGTATGAGAGTTATGTTTGAGCGTTAATGTTGATACACATACAGTAAATATCATTATGTTCTGGTGCTGTAATGGCGTATCAATGTATACACAGAAGGAAAATGTCTTACCTTCCCAACTGTCTGTTTGTATTGCTCTTTAATGCGTTGCCTCTGTGCAATTGTCCGACGTGCCAGGACCTCAATGACAGCCGCTTCATCGGTGCCTGCAAAAATATCATGGATAAAACGTATACATGTACAGCATAAAACATCAGCTTTCGATGTTACCCAGGAAATGTACAATGTATTGTCTTTGTCATCAACAACTGCCGAGCGTCAATGAACAATGTCAATGAAGTAAACTGGGGCTAGCCAGGGACTACTATTAATTTTTTACAAATAACAATCTAGACCATGCACTAACTAGCAAATATTATTTGAATGGAAATAGACGGGCCAGCAAAATGAGAAAGTTCATGTTTGTCATTGTTTCCCTTGATCATGATCGTAACATTTAGCCTGCTCCTGGACTTGGGCCCTGCCATGGACACCAGGCTTCTATATATGTTTTCAAGCCTCACCTTTTGGCCACGGGACAGCATGGCTCTTGGGACAGGTATAATGCTTAGTTTTTCAGCATTAGTAGACATCTGTGTCTAATGGAGCTCACACTTGGGTCAGGTGAAAGTGATTACCTACCCATTAACAACATTAGGATTCCAAAACGGCTGCCAACACTTACCCAGTACCCAGGAATTCAGAAATGAACAATGGCGTGTCGGTTTTTTATTCCTTGACCAAGACGGATGTCCAAAATTGATGTATTTCTTTTGTTATTAATATGTTTTGCCTATTCCATTCTTATTCCAGTATTTTTTTTAATGATTAGTAAAGTTAACTACATTTACAACAAATCCCTGGGTCCTATCCCATAGACGTGATACTGTTAGTACGGAAGGGAATGAGTTAGGTCATACAATGATAACAGTAGGCTAGTGCAGATGTTTAGAGTTGTGCAATGACAACTCCAGTACAACTAAAAGCTGCAATGTGAACTCAATTTGCTTGATGGTATTGGACGTTTTTATGTATTTATCCACTATGCTTTGAAATGACTTACCAACCCCTTTCATGGCTCCCCTCAGTCTCTGGACATCTTTCTCTGGGTCGAACCCAGGGAATTCAGTCACTGTTCCACGGTTACCAATCTGGTAAATACAAATAATAATTTATAATTTATAAAATAAAAAGATGTTTTGTAATATTTCCAAGATTTATTTGCATGTTTGATGTCTTTATTAAAAGAAAATTGGAAAGACGAGCACATAATGAAATCATTGGGGCTTGGTAGGACTTACTGCTGCCATTATGATCGTAGTTCCAAAAAATCCCAAACTTAACAGTTGGAGAAAGCTATAAAATTAAAGAACACATCATTACAATAATACAATCAAGTATATAGTATACACAATAAGTATACACAATAATGTAAATATGTGGAAATTAAGCACCAGGTTAAGCATCAGGAACTGTTCCTGCTAAAATGATTACCCTTACTGTCTCATTAATATTGTAAGCAAGTTTAAACCTAGACGACTTTCCCCACTCTCACATTTCTTCATTATATGTGTCCCATAGGATAAATCTACTCAAAGCTCATCTTATTAAGTAGTAATTACTCCCCTGAGGTGAAGATGGGCACCTAGCTTTTTACTCAACCTTGTCCTCTGCTGCCGGAGATCAACTTACCCACTACAACAATGCCCAGACTCATTGAGCAACGTGTTTTTCTATCAGTAACAAGTGACAAGTTACAACCACACTTACAGTTGAAGAGCTATGATGAGCCAGGATTAGACTAACGCTTAGAGAGGAAGAATGGCACATTCAAATCTGATCATGTCAGCCAGGCTACAAGAATTGACAGTGAATCGAAAATAATAATAAAAACGAAAACATCGTTCAATAACAATGTCTACAAGTATAATGGATAGATCATTACTACAAATTGGTCCGCCATGCTTGCTGTAAACATCAAACCCTTAACCCTTAATAACTTTAGTTTTGACAGTTAATGTCCTACTTCTTAAGATACCAGGGTGGGCTTTTGAGCAACAATGATGATATTAAAACACGCATCTTTATGCTTTATTCTACGAATAGTTTACCTGGATATTTAAAATTCTACCTTATTATTTGACTATTTTAAATCTGGTTAATTTGAGCTGAGCGGGTCACACGCTAGCATACATCAGACAGTGAGAGTAAGTAGCCCGGGCAGGCAAGTTTCAGTAATTTCTATAGTTCTTTTGAGGACCCACCTTGAACAACATAGGCCTATCTAGCTTTACTTATAGTCCGACAAATATAATAAACAGTCTATATATTTAGTTTCAGATTACTTAGGTTGAAAAAGTTATTGTGCACTACCTTAAAGTCGAGTCGAATGTGTTTTGATCCTATGGGTACTAGGAAGTAAAGAAATCGTCCACACTCAAGACTGCAAGCTTCTACAATTTGTTAACAGCCTCCGCCCACATCAAATTCTCACAAGAACGCGCGAGCGCGCACATACACAAACACGCACACGCGCGCACACACACACACACACACACACACACACACACAAACACACACACACACACACACACACACACACACACACACACACACACACACACACACACACACACACACACACACACACTGTTCGAAGTGTAGATTGCAAGGCCATAGTGAAGATTTGCAAAAGCAGAATGAAGATGCGTGGTGTACGCACAATGAATAGGCCTATGCGTAAATTGAGGATTTCGTATACTAATTCTAAATCGCACACATTTTGAAAACTGAAATAAGACAAATGTTTTTTACAGATGCAAAACTAAAATTACTAATCGCATGCCCATTGAAAACAGAAAAAAGTTACAAATCTTTTTTTACAGAATCCAAATAAAAGTTGCTCCATAAAAGAAACAGCGCAACTCGGTAGACTACTACACTACAATTCCCATGATCCCCCATTAACAAAGTACAGCGTTCATGTTGTTAGCGTTGAAGGATGTTTTGATAGATAGCTAGCAATCTTCTTCTTGCTAGCGTTAGCGAAATATATATTTATTCTATTTTGTTGCGGTCGTCAGTCTGTAGTAGACTTGAATGTATAATATAATTGCAACATATTTAACATGTAGCCAGACGTCCATTGCGTAGATATTTGCTTTTAAGAAATTAGCTACTAGTGCTAGCTAACGTTTTTGTTGATGTTAATGCTAGCGCAGAGTTTCGCAAACCAGCTAGTCTTGAATTGCGTACAGCCAGCTGTTGTCCGCTAAGGTTAGTTAGCTACATAAACATTGGCTAAAATAACTGTTATCATCCGGTATCCATAATGTACGACGTTTTTCCGAGGTCATATACGCTGTGCTACAGATATATTTCTTCCAAAATTATTTCTACATAACCTGTATAACCTTAGTTAGCTATATGAAATGTCAAAATTAGCCTTCTTGTTAGCTAACGTTAGCTTGCTACGGTCGTACAGAGGGATTGGAAGAGATGGACGGGGCAATCAACAGCAGCAAGCGCAGCTGGATTGATGGAGAAATGCCTCCCCTCAAATATAAAAGCTAGCTAGTTGATGTAAATTTCATGGTCACTAACGTTATTATCATCATTATTATTTCAGTGGCTTATCAAGCATAGGAAAGACTGGGTGGTCTGTATTAACGCTATTCAGAGGGGTTTTATCATCACTGACAAAGATATCACTGCATGCTTTGAATCATAGGTCAGACATCCTCTCTGCCTCGAAATAGCTTAGTAAGCGTAGCTAGAAAGGTTCAGTCGTAAAGAAACACCGCACTACAATCAAGGATCGTTTATCAAGCATCATCTGTAATTGAGGGCTTAAATCCCCTCATCAACTGGTATCATGAGGAAGTTCTTCGATTCTCGCCGGGAGTTGGTCAGTTCTGGGCCAGGTTCTGGAGGTGGGAGCAGTGGCTCCAGCCACGCAGGTGGCAATTTCATTGGACGTGCATTTACGATCGGGAGGTACCAAGTCACCGTTGAAGAGATAATAGCCGAAGGTGAGATCTAGGGGGCAGCTGACTAATGTTCATTACGCATGTCAACATATTGATGAGCATGCAATTTTGAAGCTGTATAAAGGCTAGCCTAATGCTTAAAAAGCCAAGCGCTCAAGAAGGCCTTTTTACATTGTCTACCAGCGATGATCTACTGTCCTACAGAAATATGCTTTCCCTTAGTTCCCTGTCTTGCTGTGGGTGCTAGATAGATACAATTTAGCCATCTACATAAAAAAGTAGCTTCCCAATCAGCAGGGTTTTTTAGAATGAAAAATCTAAGAGTGTCTGGGATATTTAACGTATGAAGCTTTATTTGGCAAATCCCAGGAGAAATAAAAATTATTAGATGTTAGGCCTTATTATATGGGCAGAGGGGTGGTACTGAAAGAATACCCTGTACTACTGAACCTTTCCACGGTGCATGCTTGTAATACTTTGTATAAGGTATTCTGTGTTTTATCAATAAACCAAGTCAGAACAACATGTACCTGTCCTCATATTCAAAGTTAGTTATATCCCATTCACTTTCATCCTTCTGTTTATCTATTATAAAGGCGCTTTACTTGGATGTAGGTCATATCGTGTCCAATGTTGTATGATATATATCAGATCATGAGGTCCAATCTAATACTCAGTGCTAGTACCCTCTAGATAGTAAGAGTCTGCAATAAGGAAGGAAAAGAAAATCCAAATTATGGATTATCCTGCTCAGTGTTTCTTCTTGTATAGGGCCTATAGTTGTTCAATAGAATTTACAGGCTTTAAACTTCCAATACAAGAGCAATAACAATCATTTCTCCCTTTTATTTGACACATTAGTGTCTGGCTAAACTTTTAGTAATAATAATCATAATAATCATAATGATAGTGCATTTTGATATCTTTGCGATAAAAGCAAGTTGGAAAGTTGAAATGTCTCTGCCCCAGGTTTAGACCGTAATCAGCTTTTTATTCAGTAGTGTACTCCTGTATAAATCTACACTGCAGTTTCAACACGCTGACGTGCAAACCAATGCAGTGCTGTCAAGTGAGGCATACAGCTCCTTGTTACTGTTAAGACTTAAGAGACGGAATACTGTCCAAATATATCTCGATGTGATGTAGCAGACAGTAAAATGAAGGCCCTATTTTCCCAGTAGCGAAACCCATATATCATAACTAAAATATCGGCCAAATGTAACAGACTCGTACTAGGACAGATGATTTATGATGGATATATAGCAAATTTGCTGTTTATTGTTCATCTTGTAGTTTGTACAACCGGACCAAACTATTCATTGTAACCTGTAAGTTATCAATGTGTTCAACCAACTTGAATAATGTGTTAATCTCTCCTTCAGGGGGTTTTGCCATAGTGTTCCTGGTCAAAACAAATCAGGGGGTGCGTTGTGCTCTTAAGCGAATGTACGTCAACAATGAGCACGATCTGAAAGTGTGCAAGTGTGAAATTCAGATTATGGTGAGTTTCTAGGTTATAGGCTGTTTAGACCTACGCGGTGCTTAGCTTATGTTTTTATGAATGATATCTGTACTGTATACTTTTTCCTTTTAACATACAAAATACTACTATTTGGCAGCATATCAATTGAAATAAAATGCCCAATTATAGGATGTTGCCGTATGTCTTTGGTTCCTTTGCAGAAGGACCTAGTTGGCCACAAGAACATTGTTGGTTATCTCGACTCTAGTACCACTGCTGTGGGAGGAGGGGACGTATGGGAAGTTCTCATCCTTATGGACTTCTGCAAGGGTAAGTCTCCAGTCTCATCCTTAAAGACCTGCATGAGGAATCCATTCTTGGGTTTGTTTACTAGTGTTGTCATGGTATTGTGATGAAGTCGTGTATGGAATTGATTGTGAGGGCAGGTTTGACTGGGACCATGGGGTCATGAAAAGTACAAAGAATGGATTGCTGTGGTATCCATTTGTGAGCTTCATATTGTTATATGGATCACTGCATATCATTTCATCAGTAGCTTGGTAAATAGAAATGCATTGGTTCCACCTTCACTTATCTCAATTTTGAAGTATTAATATTAGTCCACATGAGGGCGCTCTCTCCATGTAAGAATGGTCATTAGGTTGCAGTCAATATGTTCTTACTCTTTCTGTTATGCATGATAATGATATGATGGATGAATCACTTTAGGTATACCTCTGTATACATGCTGCTGGTTTAGAGTGTTGGGTCTTCCTGTCTTTGCAGGGGGCCAGGTGGTGAACCTGATGAACCAGCGGCTGCAGACCGGCTTCACCGAGGCAGAGGTGCTGCAGATCTTCTGCGACACGTGCGACGCGGTGTCTCGCCTGCACCAGTGCAAGACACCAATAATCCATCGGGACCTCAAGGTGATGCTTCTGATTTGCAATCACCATATGGTCTCACTTCTTTCTGCCACCCTCTCGCCCCCTCATTCAGTACATCACACTTCCTCTGCTTCTTACTGAGATGCTTCTGACCAAGGAATGGTTCACAACATATAGCACCCCCCATCACACACTTACTGTGATGAACTTGTCCTGCGTGGTTGTTTTACCAGAGTGTGTTGTTTTTCAATGTATCTGCTGGTCTGTTTCTTTGTCACTTTTTGAGTTTGGTCTTGACTTTCTGCAGGTAGAGAACATCTTGTTGCATGATAAAGGACACTACGTGCTGTGTGACTTTGGAAGTGCCACCAACAAGTTCCAGAACCCACGGACCGATGGAGTGGCTATAGTCGAGGAGGAAATCAAAAAGTAAGTGGGCTTGGAGTTGAAATTACAGCAACATTACCCAATTAGGTTGTTGTCACATGCAGTTTGTTGCCACATTTATTGCCTGCAATAGCCAAGTAGCCAACAGTTGTCAGTGTTTCTGTATTTCATTGTTACACTTCACCTCCCATCACTAGCCCATTGTCATATCAATAAATATTGCCTTGTTAGTTTGTCTTTGTATGTTGGGAATTCAACCTTACATCCAGAAGCACTGTTAGGGAAAAAGAGCACAAAGAACAGAGTGTTGTTAATAACCTATTCCATACTTCTCTCAGGTATACAACTTTATCATATCGTGCCCCAGAGATGGTGAATTTCTACAATAGCATGATCATCACTACTAAAGCAGACATCTGGGTGAGTGACATTGAATGTTTCTTGCCTCTGGAGGTGTCCTTAAATTGATCATTACCTTAGTTTCAGCCGGTCAACATCACCTGTGTGGGGGGATGTTTTTTGCAGCATAAACAATGTCGCTTAAATAGCGAGGGAAAAACAAGAACACTGTTAGTTCTAGCCTCCTATAACAGGATGTGTGGATAACAACATTGGTTATAAATTGAGAAATTGTAGTCAAGTAATTAGTTTTGTTTGTGTAATGTTTACACCTTTTATCAGTTGGCGTTGGTGGATGTTTTCTAACTGTGAAACAACCTTAGTTAACTCACTATATATTTATTATTCTGTGTGCGTGCGTGCGTGCGTGCGTGCGTGCGTGCGTGCGTGCGTGCGTGCGTGCGTGCGTGTTGTTTTTTTCTCCAGGCACTTGGCTGTCTGCTGTATAAGCTGTGTTTCTTCACTCTGCCCTTTGGGGAAAGCCAGGTGGCCATCTGTGACGGCAGCTTCACCATTCCTGACAACTCCCGCTACTCCTATGACATGCACTGCCTTATTCGTTAGTATTCCCACACAAGCTTCTACTTTTGTATGGTACTGCAGAGTCCCCTCTTCTACCAACCTCACTTAGTGCTTATTCACGGTGGTTTCTTTTTGTACAGTTGTTTTTTTACTCAGCTACGCTCTTTCACTTCTTCAATCTCTTTCTTTCCTCATTGGGATGGTGTGTGTCAGGGTACATGCTGGAGCCCGACCCAGACAAAAGACCTGATATCTTCCTGGTGTCCTACTTTGCTTTTAAACTTGCTCGGCGGGATTGCCCTGTTCAGAATGTTAAGGTCAGTCTTTCTGGCACTGGGCATCAGTCTGGTCTCTTTATTGGGGTGTCGTCTCTCCTTCAATCATTTTACTTCAATCTGCATCATACGTTGCTTTGAATCGGGTTAATTATCAATAGCTAATAATGTCAATAATGGACCCCCTCTCAAAACAACCTTCATTCCTCTTTAAAACCCAGAATTTGCCGATTCCTGATAAACTACCGGAGCCAATCAAGGCCAGTGAGGCTGCAGCAAAAAAGAGCCAAAGCCAGCCAAAGGCCAGGTATGTGTGAACAGTGCATTTCTGTCACGTGGGGCCCTAAGTGAGGGATTGGTCTCCCAACGGTCCTCACTGCAACTCCTGTCTAATAAACAAGCCGAGCTAACGACACGAGTGGGTTTGATTTAAGCTTTTGATCAAACAAGACCTACCTCTCACTCCAGGCTGTCCGATCCTATTCCTACCACTGAGACCTCCATCACTCCCAGGCAGAGGCCCAAAGCTGCCCATGCCCAACCCAGTGCAGCCGTTGGCATCCTACCCATCCAGCCCGCCGCCCTCACCCCTCGGAAAAGGGCCAACATCTCCGCTGGCGCTGCCCAGACAATAGGTACTTGCGCAGTGAATGTCATCTTATTAACTCCTACTCTTCATTCACAGTACTGCTGCGTTGCTGAGATATCCTCTGGACACATTCTAGTCTACCTTGTGTACAATCGCTTTTTAATGTTAAGCTACTGCAAATCTATTTATTATCCTTTGTTTTGCTGCTTTGAAAACAAGATATATACAGCTCAAATGTCTGCAAATGTCGAGATAAGATGCTTAGCACGTTTCGTCTTGTGCCTACACCTAATCATTTGTTTTAATGTTACACCTATAGGTGTGAGCTTGAACCTCTCTCAACCAGCAGCGGCCCTTCAGTCTCAAATAGCACAAAGCTCTGCTGTGCCACAGGCAGCAGCGAGCCAATCACCAATCCCCCCTGCACAGATGGCTGCTGGGCAGAAACAGGTACATCCATGATGCCACCCAACTATAAACGAGTTACCTTTAATCTGTGCTTTAGCCAGCAGAGGACAAAACATGCTCTTTAACTAAACATGTACTAGTTTATTATTGTTCTTTAGATGTAGATGATTACCTTTCACTATTATTATTATTATTATTATTATTATTATTATTATTAGACAGTGCTGCGCCGAAATGTAAAAGGTGTTGCTAGTTACTATAACAACTGAGGAAAGAAATATCAAGTTGTCACTTTGTTACCAAGGTAACCCTGCAACTGTTAATTGCTCTTGTGCATTTTCTCGCATATTTTCTTTTAGAACAAGCATGACCTCACTGTATGCTAAATTAGAAAGTTATAGTAGATTGAAGCACATACAAGCGGGCTTCCTAGCCAACTTATTAGAGCTATATGGAGAATTATGTGGCTGGGGTAGAAACACCAAAGCCCAAGGCACTGGTATGTGCGTACATAAAGCTGGTCTGGAAGAGAACACTTTGCAAGCTTTGAGGTGTGTTGACACCGCATACTGTCATCCATGTCTGTCTGATAGCCAGGGCAACCAACTCCGGCTGGAACTGATGTCGGTGCAGGGGGAGGAGTTTCATCTATGACCACATCTGAGGCCCAACCACTGGTCCAATCACTGATTCCTGGCCAACGACAGGCCACACCTCTTATTGTTGCAAATTCCACTTCGCAGCAGGCAGCCCAGCCCCCGTCCAGCCCGGGCCCACCAAAAGCCCCCGCTCGGCGCAAGCAGGCTGCTCAAGCCATACCAGCAACAGCTCAACCCTCTTCGACTCAGCCTCCCCCTACCCCGGCGTCTGCAGCTTCCCAGCAGCAGACGGCTATGCTGACACCTGTCCCGGCCCACTTCAGCACTACGGAGAGCAGCCTGAACACAGCTGAGGAGGGGCAGCCGGTAACTCTCCAGCTGACTGCGCAACTACTAACCGTGTCCTGCCTCCCATCATACACATGCTACTAGCATTCACTTTTTTTTCTATTTCCTTTATGGGCGGGCGGGGGTGTGCAACAAGTCAGTGGTACTTTGACTTCATATTTTTAAAGTGACAACATTTGTCATTTTAACATTTGCCAAACTTTTATCATGCTAATGAAATCAAAGTTCATTACATTTCTTCTTTTTATTGTGGCTTTATTTGAGTTATTTAAACTAATATCCATTGTAATTGAACCATTGTGATTGGACCATGAATTGCTGACTATTCATATTGACATTTGCGTTATAGTATAATTTTTCCTTTATTAATAATTGCTAAGGATTTTTTTTGTCATTCACTCTGACTTCTAAACCAACTGGCCTATCAAGCTGATTTTGTTGGGATTTTCAACAGAAAAACTCATGATCCTAGTACTGTGAGCACCTGCAGAACTGTTTTTTATTTTAATTTGCCAAATATGTAATTATTTCTAAACTCGCTAAACAACTTCCCTCCCTGTGCTATGTAATGTTCTTCATCCGTTGCCTGGTCTTACACTATTTGATTTTATACATTTCTTTTGTCCTCCCAGGCCATCACTGATCACAGTCTAGCCAAAAAACCGGAGGAGTATGGAGGTCCAGCTCTTGACTCTAGCGACCCCATGCAGAGTACAATGGCTGAGATATGTGTGAGTGACTCTTCACTGCAGCTCCAGGCAGATGACAATACTGCCTTGAACAAGTAAGTGAATGCTGCAAAAACAGTTCCTAGAAAACATGGTTAGGTAATGTTTTATGTCCTTTGTCAAGAAACCCTCCTAAGTCTATAATCTACATAGCCTTTTATGAAAGTGGTTAGTGTATTGTGTATATATATATAGCATTTCAAATATTCAAATAAAATAAAATGAAATAATTATCTGTAGTGTGGTCCAAAATCACACTATTTAATTTAGTTTTTTCCCCCAGGTTAGTCAGTACAAACCAATCAAACAGCAGTCAATCCCTTCCTCACAGTGTATGTGAAACAGCCGCTCTGTCTGAGCCCGCCACTGGCAGCCCTACACAGCCGACATGGAACCCTTTTGATGATGACAATTTCTCAAACATCTCTGCAGATCAACTATTCAACAAGGACTTTGACAAACAGGCTAATGGTAAGACTTTGGATGGATTTACGATGGTGGTTTTGGCTTTGTTTATTGGTCTACACCGCAGTGGTTCCCAATCCAGTCTTCAAGTATCCCCAGCCATGCCAGTAATTGGATCTTCCCTAGTACCAGCACACCGGGGGCAATTAGTCAAGGACTTGCTGTATGTGACTAATTAAACCAGGTGTGCTAGAAACTGGGAAGATTAAATACCTGGAATGGCTGGGGGTACTTGAGGACTGGATAGGGAACCACTGGTCTACAGGACTGTAAATTCATAAAATCTTTCAGATGTGTCCTCAGAAATCAAGCCCACTTCTTCTGATGACTTAATACCGGGACTGTCGTCTCCTCCTGAAAATGACCACAAGTCAATTGGTAAGGCGCTCACCTTCAACGATAAAAAAACCTGAATTCTATACTGCAGTTTTTTTGTTTTCCACTGAGTCCCTTAAAAAAACATTAATACAAAACATATAGCCTTCTATGTGCAGGTGATTAACACGACTGTCTGAATAACCAATGAAATGGTTGAAGCCATGTTCACCTGATTAAAACCTTACATCTCTACTTTATATCTCTAGGGATGATGCTGCTCTTTTAACAGTAACTAGTTTGCCATCAGCTCCATTGAGTTAGTATTGGATGCACTACACCTCAATAGCCCCTTAAATAACTGAGCTCTTGATTCCACCATCCCTCTTCTTTGGCTTAGCCAAAAGCTTGCCTAATTTATTTAGCTTAATTTAAGATAAAGTGTAAGTACAATGTTTTCAAATGTCACAAAAGACTGAGAGTTACTATCAAAAGATTAGCCAATGGACTTAGTTTTAGTAAGCTTGTCTTATTGTTGCTTCCCAGTGAATATACCTGGAGACCTCCCTGGACTTGAATCAGGAGCCTCTTTGCTGATGGTTCCAGGCTCCATCAATGTTCCAACGCTCTCAGATACACCAGGTATACACTTCTGATTAAAGCCTCTTTATGTGTACTTTTTGTATCACATATTTGCTGTGTGTTCTTTGGGTTATCTGCAGGGTGTTTGTGAAGTTGCTTTGATTTTGTCATGGTAGCCAATGTGTCACGGGTGTGCAATGTGGGTAGTCTGGATGCTTCTTGAGCTGGGTCTTTCAGGATCAGGAGTGGCTTTTATTTAGTTTGGCACATTACTTGTCCCCAGTGGTAAAAGGTAGCCTGCATTCTATGTGGATACCCCACAATACTGTTATAATTATTGTCTTTAGGGCCCTTTTAAATGGTATTTATTATTAACCTACCACACTTCAGGGAATTTCCCCATCTTCATTGTTGTCAATATTTTTCCATATTCTCTTTAAAAAAATGTATTTACCACATTTGATTTATTATTTATTTTGAGCATTGATTTATTTTTGGAACACTTATAAATCCTGTGGCTTTCTGTTTGAAAAATAAGTTTTGTGCCAGATTTCTGCGCTTTCGTCTTAATTTTCTAATGCACAAAAAGATATAGGGCACTACATGGGGTAGTGTACATAGAGAAGCCTTGATTTGAAATAGGGTAATGTTGGTCTTCTTCCGACTGTGATTGATTCACAGAAACAGAAACCTTCACCACTCATTTTACCATTTGCTCTTCTTTGCACAATTAAGAAATGTGAGCTGCCCAATATGATTAAAACTTACAGTACATGGGGTTTATGGCAATACAATTAATTGAAAAATACTTTTACAGCAATAATCAACATGCGATACAATAAAAACAAGTAATATTTTAATATATAAAGTAAATGAAAAACAGATGTTTTTAAAGCTGCTACCCATGAGCTTTTCTAATGTCATATTGTTGTGTTAAAGCCTACTAACAAGACAAACATATTTATATTTGTACCAATGAAGCTTTCATTGTCCATCCTTGCCTTTTTTTCTCTCCACTATAAGAAGTTGTGATTTCATTGTATCTCGTGTCAAATTTTTCAGAAGTAAAGTCCTTAGCATACCAAACTATTTAGACCTTCTTTTGAAAATACGTTCATGTTTTGGGCTCCCGCTTTCTTAGTACTACAAAGCATTTCTGACATTTACCCCACATTTTCCATACAAGTTTAGATACGTTGCCAATCAAAATTGCAAAGTGAAAATAATGTTTCTCTATTATCGGAATTGGGGATCTTGACCCCCAGAAGGAATTTTGCAAAAGGTCAGTTTTTAGTGACCTAAAATGCTGTTTGCACGTTGACGAATGGCCAAAATGCATAGACCTGCCCAGGGACAACATACAGTATGTGAATTAGCAGCTAGCTAACATTGGTACAATTAATTTTTAATGACTATGTAAAAATATACAATAAAATTTAATAAATTAATAAAAAGCTAAGTTTAAAGATATACCTGAGTACGTGTAGACTACCCTACTGGAAAATCCATCTTAGACCAGTTTGGATTTCAAGCTTGTCTAAGCTGGTATGAGCTGGTATGAGCTGGTGGACAATCTTGGTCAAGCTGGTATGAGCTGGTGGTTGCTGGTCTAACTGGTGGTAGCTGGTCTAGCTGGTGGTAGCTGGTCTGGTCTAGCTGGTGGTAGCTGGTAGCTGGTGTACCACCTGTCAAAATCCTAGCTACAAGCTTCTCAACCAGCTACCAGCTCAAGCTGGATTTTCCAGTAGGGTAGGCCTCAAACTACTAAAATAGATATTTGATTTAAAGACTTTCAAATCCATTTAGCACTTTATTCAGAAGCTGTTCCAAACTTTTTCCCGAGCAGTGTAAGTGTCATCAGCAAATAAAACGCATTTTAACCATTTTTACACTTACCAAAAATCAACCAATTAATCTTTTTGGATTCCCACATGTAACCTTCAACACATCAGATTTGACATTATTTCTTTGTACACATGTATATCATATCTATCATCAAGGCTTTTTAGCCATGAGTGTGCCCATACCTTTAATATAATATTTCTCCAGTGTCTTCATTAGTAAGCCATGATTAATAGTGTCATGCTTTTTTAAAGTCTTTAAACACCCCGTTATACGTTATAAAAGACGACAATGATGTACAGTGTATGTACTGTATGCTTGTGTCAGGACAGGATTTATTTAGGTGGAATCACAAAAATATATTATGCAGCATAACCATTTATCTTTACCTGTAAATTACCATTTTAGATATCCAGTTATAGACTG
>JAPMUY010004916.1:0-36117 GCA_026901105.3 Galaxias olidus
AATTCTTAACTTTTTTTTTCACTTTGTCATTATGCGGTTTTATATGTAGAATGTTGAGAATTTTTTTTTTTATTTAATCCATTTTGGAATTAGGCTGTAACATAATAAAATGTGGAAAAAGTGAAGGGGTATGAATCCTTTCCGGATGCACTAGGTGGAAAAGAAGAGTTATCTTCTAAAACAAAAAACGTAATTAATACAATAAATAAACTCATGTAATTACAAACATAATATTATACTTCAATTCTCATCATCGTTAATGTCCTTGTTCGATTATTGTTTAGTTACTCTTCGTCCTTGGAAAATTCAGATTTGGTTGTTGGGACAGAGATAAATTGGCTCTCTGGTAGAATTATCTCCCTTGAAAGAGGGAAGGGGCTTCCCCCCTCCTTTCCTGGCATTCCAGGAAGTCCTCTGTCCAGACCCAAAAGGTATTGTTAAGGTTTTATAACCTTTTTCTCATGCAGAAAACCCAAAACCCAGGCCTTGTTATCTGATCAAGATAACTGTCCTGTCTCTCTGGTCTGGAGAGCATCTTACACCTTCCTCAACAACCAAATGGGCAGGGAGGGTTTAGATGTGTGAAGCTGACTCTCCTACAATTGCATAATGTTTTTTGGTAGGGGTGTAAGAACATATTGATTAACTTGAGTATCACGATATTATGTTATCTGTATTAGTGATACTGTATCAATTCAGAAAACCTCTTTGTTTTTTGTTTTTCCTAAGATTAGACTAAAAGAAATTACAATATACCACCTTGCTTACAGTATTGCAGTTTATTGAATCGGAACCCCTGTATCGTGATACGTATCATCTCACCATATTCTTGCCAGTACACAGCCTTAGTTTTTGGATGTGCGCATATATAATTTCCAGCGTACTTCATAGCCATGTAAACAGCTTAGTAGGAATATTGTCTTTTTCGGAATAAGGGCAAAAACCGGAATATTATGTGCATGTAAACGTAGTCAGTGTCAGTGTAAATTTTTGACCATTTTTCTTTTTAATTTAGTTGCGTTATTTGTGTTCTTTTGCTCATATAGATCAGTTTTCGGCAATGACACACTGTCTGAAATGCTAGACAAATCTAGTCTAGAAAAATACATCTGTTATATAGTTGTTCATTAGAATTCCACTAGAAAGTATTTAAATATCAAGGTGTGGTGATCAATGCTGCCAGTGCCATGCTAGCAAACTATCAACAAATGTTTGAGGCTTGTGGCGGCATCGGTCCAGTAGAGGGCGCTGCAGGACCGTGGTGGTGAGGCATTTCACTGACAGGATCCCAATTGAACCCAGGTGAGTTCAATCTGGTGATTAGTTATAGGAATGCTTCACCATTACGGTCCTGCAGCACCCTCTACTGGACAGATGCCGTCACAGCCCTCACAAAATGTTATGTCTGTTTCACCAACTCTGACTACATGTTGTGTCAATTAATCAAAATGAAGATGTTGCACTTTGTAAACTGGTGGTTGCCAATTATAGGGGTGTATTTGTTACTACTGTACTTTGCAGCAGTAGTTGCATCTTAACCCTTATAGCCGAATGGTGCGATGGCGCATTAACCATTTATTATAAAATCAATAAAAAAAAACTATTTGCTCTAGAGACGATTTGTTTTTGTATGATAAGGGAGGCTTGTAGCTTTAATTTGAGACCAATTCGGTCGATGTTTGTTGTTCACAGACGTTTTGAGAGATCTACAAAAGTCGAGAACATTATTAAAGGGATGCTTCACCGATTTTATTAAACAATATATGTTGTCGTTTAGGCTAAATTAAGTAAGTATATTGAACAAGTTCAGGTTATAGGATCAGTGTAAGTGAAAT
The DNA here is from genome assembly GCA_026901105.3 of Galaxias olidus. Taxonomy (NCBI): domain Eukaryota; kingdom Metazoa; phylum Chordata; class Actinopteri; order Galaxiiformes; family Galaxiidae; genus Galaxias; species Galaxias olidus. The sequence continues at coordinate 1,836 of JAPMUY010004916.1, forward strand.
TAAAACATTTTCGACCACTGGCATGGTTAATTAATTGTACACCACAATGCCCATAGATCATTGCGCGAATAAAACTTAGAACCATCAAACGTAAAAAAATTCAGGAAGGACCCCTGATGACGCAATAGTCATTTTCTCAACTCGTTTGACCTTCTGCTGTTTGATTGTGAAATGCTAAATGACAAAATTGGTATCTGATGAAAAACATTTTAAAAGATTGAAAATGGGTGAAACTATCGCTTTAAGGGTTTTTTGGGTTGCGCGTATTGGTCGTTTCTATCAATCTATTATTATTTTTGCAGGGTTTATGAAGTCATTAGATACCCATGTAGGTCAAGTGATTTCTAGTTTTGAGCCGTGACTTCAGTTTAGTTTTGTTTATTTTAGCCATTGTGCAGAATACAAATAAAGATCACACAAAATAATCCAGTAATGACCAGCCAGCCATAATGTTGGAGATTTTGAAGAAGGAAGTGATCCATTTGAGGACACGTTAAGTAGTTAAGTTAATAATTGCCAATGATTTATTGAAAAGGAATGTTAGCCTTCTGTTATTTCTCGCAGCTGTGTTGAAAATAAACCGTGCACTTTATCCTGGCATAATTTAGTACAAGGGTCTACGATATTGACAACTAGCCATGGTAATCTGTTACTATTTCCCAAATGATAATAGTTTTCTATTTCATTTGAGTTATCATATAGCCTACAGATGAATAGGCTGAATGGGGGTAGGATGTGAAATGGAAATCTTGCTAGTGTGTCTGTTCAGGCACTCTGCATGAAGTTTGATTCGATGACAAATGTTGTAACTGTTCGGGACCACTGAAAGATTTGCTGTTTCAGAGTGGTAGAACATTTGGACAATGGACAATGGTCGCAATATTGTAAATAGTTTTGTAGGAAAGGGTCTTTTAAGTTCCCATATACTTCCATAAGATGTCAGACAACAGTTGCTGCATCACTCTACTTTCATGGTTGTTTTGCTAATAAAACTAAAGAACCAATGGCCATGTTTTTATTTTTTTGGTTTTGTTTATTATGGCATGTCCTATTCTACCGTTCAAAAATATGGTTTGGGTGCCACACTGTATTAGCCTCAACTGTATTGAATCTAGGGATATGTGTTACTTCACTGTACCACCAGAAACTACTGCAATATTTGTTAAAATGTAAAGAAATAAAAAAGGCCATTAAAGCCCCTAGTCTCAAAAGGTTAATGGTTTAATCATAACTAAGCTTATGTGATTTTTGTTTTGATATTTAGTTGTTTCACCACAAATTGTCAACCCCTTATTTCGATACAAAAATTCATAATTGTCAATAAACAAAGTAATTGGTGGTGTTGCATGCTTCATTGCACATTTAGTTATTGTGTTATTGGACTTAAATGGAATTCAACTCTTAAATCTAATTGCCTAAAGCTGCTTATACCCTGGATAAAACAATTTGTTTTTAATACAGTGTGTTTTTGTGTCACCTTGTAGGCTGATTGGTGTGTTTGGCCTGCAGCGCAGATGATCAATTTCTACTTCCTTTCCCCCAAATTTCGTGTTGTATATGTGAACACCGTTACCCTTGGTTGGGACACTTACCTCTCTTACCTCAAACACAGAGTGAGTAGCTTTTAAATTGGTGTGTTTTTTAATGTACATTGACAGTGTCCTTACAAGTTTAAATTCGGATCCATCAATATGTTTCTATTTAATCTCTTACTGGTTTTTTAATAGGATGATGGACACCCTCCAGAGCTGGGTTCAAGTGGTGGTGCCATGGACGTAAAGCAGGATACATTTAAGCCTGGACCCCCAACCAATGCACTGGAAGCTATTGGATCTGATTCCCTAACAAAGCCATCGGGGAAGGGTTAGGCAGATGTTTCTACTACAACCCCCCATTAAAAAAAGGATAATGTTTTTATTAATATCTAAATTTTTTCCAGTTCTGGACCTGCCAACCTGTACTCATTTTGCTTAGCAGGTCCCTTTTTGACATCAAGGTACGCTGGTAGGCCTTTGTCACTCTTAAATACGCAAAAAGCTGGTGATGCCTTGTGAGTTTTACCAAACATGCTGTACTCAAGTATACACCAACGAGCATCCAGCCAGACAACAAAGCAAGCAAACAAAATACATTCTACCAATCAGCGCCAGATTTGTTCCCCTTCACCTACCTACAAAAAAAATATTTGCAAGTGGGGATGATTGACAAATGTGTAATTTCAATAGACAGTAGCTATGATTGTCAAATCGACAGCTGCACTCTTGCTCTTGATTTTATCCTTCTCGTTCCCATTCCTCACTCTGGCTGGCTGGTCCTCAATAAGGGGGGGGTGCGCATCTGCAAGTGCATCACTTTGTGTTGAAAGTCGTGGGAACATAAAGACTGATGGGAAAAAATTATTGCGGTCTTCAACATTAGTTTTAAACTTTAATGGGGTATAAGGTCAGAGTAGATAACTACAAAATGCATTTCCCTGAGCAAATGCGATGTGATGCGTCAGAGTTATTAGACTGACTGCCTTAGCGCGCAAAACCTGCCCCTGCAGCACAAGTTGACTGCAGTCCAGACCCTGTTTGTTGACGGGGTTACTTATTGGTGCTAGATTGGCAGTGCTGCCAATGGTACTCCGAGACTTTCTTGAAGGTTGGCAGGTCTGCAATTCCAATGTAGACCTCTATGCAAAGATCAGTGATCTATTGCAGTTGGTATTGAATTTTTTTTCTGACAGTTATTCATTATGGCTTAAGGGTGACTTATAGTCTCGAGTTTTTAAAGCAAACAGTTAAACGGTATTGTTAATTTTAAATAAAATATGATCTACGAATCTAAGAATTATAGACATACTAACAAAAAGTAGTGTAGATTCATTATCTGTTGTGTAAATTAAATTTGAGTGAGGAAGTTATGCTCTACGAAAGAGGTTATTTCAATTAATTTGTATGTTGGTTATAATTTACCATGCTTATCACCTGATATTTAGAAATATAATCATGCTTCCAAGTAGAGAATATGCTGTGTAAAAACATGTAACTGCCTCTTATAACAATGGCATCACATTCCTTTTTGTCAAAACAAGGGAAATAAAAACTTATACAGTCAGATATAGGGGCATTGGGTCTGTGGCGCAAACTAAGACGCAATTGCCGTCTTACTGATAGCTTATTTTTCTTGACACACTTATTTACAGAGCTTTGCAAAATTATTCACCCATTTGGCATTTTTCCTATTCTGTTGCCTTACAACCTGGTATGTATGTACAGTGCATCCGGAAAGTATGAAGGGTGAAGGGTGAAAAAGTGAAGGGGTATGAATACTTTCCGGATGCAGTGTATGAATGTATGTGTGTATATATACTGTATATATATATATATATATATAATATGTGTATGTATGTACAGTACTGTGCATACGTTTTAGGCAGGGGATGCTGTTTTGAAGGCGAAGGGTGGTCACACCAAATGTTGTTGTTTTGATACCGATTTGGTTTTCCCTCACTTTGTATTTCATGAATTGATAAAAAAAAAAAAAAAAAATTATTCACATTTATATTTTTACTTTTTTTTTATAACTTTAAAGACTTCACACCTGCCTAAAACTTTTGCACAGTACTGTATGTGTGTATATATATATATATATAAAATTGTTAATAATATATATATACATATATATATTTTGTATGTATGTATGTACACGTATTTGATCCATATACACAATCTACAACGAGTGGTATGAAAAAAACGACTTAATGCAGGCAGCCACTGGGTTTCATCGGCAGACTACTTACTGTGTACTCCCCTTTTTTTGTTCTTTTTTTTTTTTTTACAATGTCACTTAAATTCCCCATTGTTGTCTTCTCCTCTCTTTCCAACCAGTGGAATGTGACACGCCCACGTCTGTCATCACGGTTCGCACTTTCGTTCCTGAATAACACAAACATTTTTTGATTCCAGCAGGGAGCCAACTTTCCGGGTTCCAAACCAATGTATTTTTGGTCAAAATGCTCCCAACAGTAAAAGCTTTGGTTTGTGAACCAGAAAGGAACTGGTTCGTTGTTGGTGGAGAAGGCCTATTAGATTCAGACAGGTGGACTTTATTTTATTAATTATTTGACTTCTGATGTTAATTGTTGGGGCTTCATTGCAAACGGAGTGACACACGCATACATTTTTTGCACTTCATCAATTTGTACTGTTTTGTGTAGGTCCATTTCATTAAATCCAAATACAAATCTATTTTAATTCCAGGTTGTAAGGCAACAAAATAGGAAAAATGCCAAGAGGGTGAACACTTGCTAAGGCACTATAGCTATCTAGACAATTTTGTATGAAAAGCATTTTTAAGGCCTGCAATTTGATGAGGTTATTTTTGTCCATCTGTCCATCCATTAGCTATACCGCTTATCCTGGAGCCTATTCCAGCTGACACAGGGCAGGAGGCGGGGTATACCCTAGACAGGTCACCAGTCATTCACAGGGCCGACACATAGGGACAGAAAACCACTCATTCACAGATACGGGCAATTTGGAGTCACCAATAAACCTGCATGTTTTTGGTCTTTTTTTTTATTTTTTATTATGTAATAAATTGAGAGAAATTAAAGGAATTGCGTATTTCAATTAATGAAACGATGCTACAAACTCTGATCTCTTAATATTTCACAGACCTTATTAATCTTTAATGGTAGAAAAACTAATATAACCATCCCTTTCACCGTTTAACAAATACCACTGGGTAGTTACAAGATACATGAGATGTGGCATTAATGAATGCAGCACACCTTGCTGATCATTTACAAACATCCTGCTTTCAAAGATATGAGTACCTCTTTGGATTTGGCCGTTGACCCTGAAAATGAACAACGAGGCTTCAACAATGTGTTTAGCTGTATTAATATCGACAGTCTCAAGGTAAGTCAATATTTAAAACGGCACGCAAGCATTCACTTGTGACCTTTTGCTATGTCCACCAATGTTTTGTGTCCGTATTATTTGTTTTGTGTAGGTTGTCTTGTCTTCTCTTCTGTTTTCCCTTTCGCTATTTCAATCATTCAGGTGTTTGCTGTCCGCACCCATTGGTTCCCTCCCCTCATCACGCATCATCAGTCGTCTGTTAAAGTCCCTTAGAGATAATCCGTCTCCCATAAAACTTCCCTGCCGGTTGTCTTTGGGAGAGAGCGAGATAGTTGAGCATTTGTTTGTGAAGCTGTGTTGAACTCTGTTGTTAGTGGGTGAATTCCCGATTCGTATCTGTCTAAAGTGTTCATTAGCGTGTATGTTTGTCAGTTATTCCCTATGGTGGACACTGCCGGATCTGCGTAGCAATCACACCCAGTGTGCGCCTTCGCACCCCCTATAGAGTGTGGCTGGAACCCTCTGACAATCGTGCTGATATTACTGTTTTGTAGTCGAATAGGCAATTACTACATCATAACTAATTTGCATTATGCCGCAAGTGGTTTTGGGAGAGAATCTTTTTGCAAGTGTGACTGAGAACGTCTTTAGCGTTATTGAGTACCCTTCTTCAAATGTATTACGAATAGAATCATAGAGGTGCGGTAGGCGGCTACAATGTGACTTATATTATGTGAGTTGCGGTAGCGATGTCGCCGTGTACATGTGTAGCCTATTATACAGTGCATCCGGAAAGTATTCATACCCCTTCACTTTTTCCACATGTTATTAAGTTACAGCCTAATTCCAGAATGGATTAAATAAAAAAAAAAATCTCAACATTCTACATACAATGCCGCATAATGACCAAGTGAAAAGTGTTTTTTAGAATTTTTTGCAAATGTATTAAAAATAAAAAAATAAAATATCACATGTACATAAGTATTCACACCCTTTGCTGTGACACTCAAAATTGAGCTCAGGTGCATCCCGTCTTCACTAATCATCCTGGAGATGTTTCTACAGCTTGATTGGAGTCCACCTGTGGTAAATTCAATTGATTGGACATGATTTGGAAAGGCAAACACCTGTTAATATAAGGTCCCACAGTTGACAGTGCATGTCAGAGCACAAACCAAGTTATGAAGTCCAAGGAATTGTCTGTAGACCTCCGAGACAGGATTGTATCGAGGCACAGATCTGGGGAAGGGTACAAAAAAAATTTCTGCAGCATTGGAGGTCCCAACGAGCACAGTGGTCTCCATCATTCGCAAATGGAAGACGTTTGGAACCACCAGGACTCTTCCTAGAGCTGGCCGCCCGGCCAAACTGATCAATCGGGGGAGAAGGGCCTTGGTCAGGGAGGTGACCAAGAACCCGATGGTCACTCTGACAGAGCTCCAGTGTTCCTCTGTGGAGATGGGAGAACCTTCCAGAAGGACAACCATCTCTGCTGCACTCCACCAATCAGGCCTTTATGGTAGAGTGACCAGACGGAAGCCACTCCTCAGTAAAAGGCACATGACAGCCCGCATGGAGTTTGCCAAAAGGCACCTGAAGGACTCTCAGACCATGAGAAACAAAATTCTCTGATCTGATGAAACCAAGATTGAACTCTTTGGCCTGAATGCCAAGCGTCATGTCTGGAGGAAACCAGGCACTGCTCATCACCTGGCCAATACCATCCCTACAGTGAAGCATGGTGGTGGCAGCATCATGCTGTGGGGGTGTTTTTCAGCTGCAGGAACTGGGAGACTAGTCAGGATCAAGGGAAAGATGAATGCAGCAATGTACAGAGAGATCCTTGATGAAAACCTGCTTTAGAGGGTTCTGGACCTCAGACTGGGGCGAAGGTTGACCTTCCAACAGGACAACGACCCTAAGCACACAACCAAGATAACAAAGGAGTGGCTTTGGGACAAGTCTGTGAATGTCCCTGAGTGGCCCAGCCAGAGCCCAGACTTGAACCCGATTGAACATCTTTGGAGAGATCTGAAAATGGCTGTGCACCGACGCTCCCCATCCAACCTGATGGAGCTTGAGACGATCTGCAAAGAAGAATTGGAGAAACTGCCCCAAAATAGCTGTGGCAAGCTTGTAGCATCATACTCAAGAAGACTTGAGGCTGTAATTGCTGCCAAAGGTGCTTCAACAATGTATTGAGTAAAGGGTGTGAATACTTATGTACATGTGATATTTTATTTTTTCATTTTTAATATATTTGCAAAAAATTATGAAAAACTTTTTTCACTTTGTCATTATGCGGTATTGTGTGTAGAATGTTGAGGAATTTTTTTTATTTTATCCATTTTGGAATTAGGCTGTAACATAATAAAATGTGGGAAAAGTGAAGGGTATGAATACTTTCCGGATGCACTGTATTTATTATGTGACGATGTGTTAAACCAATATTGAAAAGCAGCTTTTGTACGGTTTGGAGCACCAATGGATTAGAGCAAAAACAAATGGGTAAAATTTGGGCCGTATTGACTTGAATATTTTTTCATCTGGCACAAAACTGTCTAAGGTCCGTAATGCAGATCCACACCGGATGTGGCCCATTGTGCAAAAAGACACTGGGGCGGACCCGTTTTACCGATCCAGCCCGAATCTTGGTGCTCATTTGGCCCATATCTGGCCCAGTTTAATTTTGCTATCTGGGTCGTTAGTGTCTGTATTAGATACAGCATTTGTTTGGGTTCTTTTTCCCTTAGCCCTTTAGTTGGCTCAGTATTCTATACTGTGTATATTTTCATAGTTACCTTTTCCCCCTTTTTAGGTGGTACAGCCGGTCAACTATTGTAATTGTACGTATTATTATTATTATTATTATTATTATTCCCACCTGAACTCGGCTTTCCTATGCGTAAAAATTCACCAAATTTGGCACACATGTCCAGGTCCACTCAAAACCTCACCCCATGCCATGCCGCCTCATTATACCTGTTGGTGGCGCCATAGCCGCAGTTCAAAGTGTTAAAAAAATCATTAAAAATAGGCCTTTAGGGTTACAGCTCTGACATTTTCAGAACTGGTCCATTGCAGTGAGATGAAACTTTCATATACTGGTACCATTAGAAATTATGGAGTTTTTTTTCAAAAACTGGTGTTCTATCCAAAGTGTATAAGTCCAGCGCCATAAATCCAAATCACATCAAAATTTCAGGATATCATCTTCAGGCTCTCAACATTAACCGTCCAGAATATCTTGTTGATATCACCAAAACTGAGTCCACAGCACATCAAAATGTATTACTGTAAACACTACTGTACATTCACTTTGTCATATATCACTGGTTCATTAAACAATGCGCGTTCCAAAAATAAATCAAAATCTAAAGACTGATATCATGAAGAATTTAAAATTTCATAACTCTATCTTGAAAACGGACTTTTTTATAAATATCTGAGTTTAGTTGTTTTTTAGTTGGATTTGACACTTTGACACTTGAACTATTAGAAACAACTCCTCGGAGACCTTAAGACCAAATTACACCAAAATTGCTGTATATCATCCTCATATGGTCTACGTTCAATGCAAGACCAAGCTTGTTGATACATTAATAATTGAGCTCACAGTGCATCAAAATGTATTTCTGTGAACAGTACTGTACATTTCTATTTTTAACAGATTCAATATTTGACCAATTTCAATCATACCTTTTGAAAATATTTGTCTTATTATTCCCATTCCGAAGTAAAGATTTTAAAACACTGTATTTTTTTTATAAACGTTAAAAGTTTCAATTATAATTTATGAGAACATTTTATAGACAGCAGGGGGCGTTTCTTTTGATTGTTGCACACCATCTTTAGATTACATTTGGTGTGTGGTGGAGACTTTTGGGTTTCAAAATGAACTGTTTTAAAAAAAACATTCAAAACAAAATGACAAGAACCCTATTAAGACACAGTACATGAACAGTCTAATTTTGCTATCTAAAATTAACCCAGTGCATATCAACATTTGTTACTGCAAGGATGCCAACTTGTCAGAAAGCCTCGTACGTGCTAGTCATTTATATGTCTTTGTACTCGAAGAAACATGACTATTTACAACTATTTCCCCAGTTTCATAACTTCTCATCACAGTTGCAAACTTGTCAGAAGCCTGTGCGTGTGAGATGAGCACAGTTGTGCGCTCAAAACAAGCGTGGCGGCATTTTATTTTGGAGCTTGTCATCACACGCGGCAGACATTTATTTGCCTTTTTACTTGAAGAAACATGGCTATTTACAACCATTTCCCCAGTTTCATAACCAACCAAAAAAATCAACATAATGTAACGCCGGGTGTAACTCCCAGAATGCCTGGAGAGTAACTGTGCATTGTAGGTTCTTAATGTTTCCTTGTTATCATGTTTGTTTCCTTGTTATCATGTTTTTATTATGTTTATATAAAGATTCATGAAGTGTTGTAAACGCAGATATCTGTTTGTACTTTTGTTAGATGTGACACCGTAACTGTGTATGGTGTGTCTGTGAATAAGCTTAGAGCATGTCCTCTACATTTATCACTATCAGATTTTTTTTCTGCAAGTGCTGGAGGTGCATATAGTTTGGTAACAGATGTTTTAAATTTTGCTCATCTTTAGGATACTGAAGGTCGTGTAGGTTGGTGGGTGTGAGACCACGTCCATTGGCTGAGAGTTTTATGACCATTCCAACCAAATGTCTTTTTTTTCTTCTTTTTCTTTCTTTTTAAACATTTGTTATGCTATTTTTTTCCCTTAATGTTCTTTTTTTCTGTCATTCTTTGTATATGCCGGCCACCTTATCACTGCTTTACAGTTATATTTGATTCTGTATTCGATAGTGTTTATTTTGGTCCTTATCGTTTTATCCAGTATGCGATACTGGGTGTTTGTTTGCTTCTCATTCTGATTCTGTTTTTCACCAGTACTCAGTCTGTGTTTTTCTTTGTCCTTACGTCCCGGTGCACGGCTGTTACGCATATGTATTTTATGTTTGGATTCATTAGTTTAGGAGCGGTGCCACCCCGTGTCAACGCGTTTTTGATAGTGTCTGTATTTTCCAATGGAAGAGATTAAAACGATTACTCTAGATAGAAGTCGACAGCCAAAGTTTCAGAAGAGTAGGTTTTATTCGCCATAGAATAAGACCCAGTGGAGGTCTGCAGAGTCCCACTGAATTGTACATACATGGTCAGGCTTTAAATACATTTCTCTAAGCCTACCCCGATGTTCTAACAAATCCCCATAATGCAATAAACAGCACCCATTTTTCAAACATTTCGGAACATCATCATCATCGTCATCCGCTTTGTCCGGGGTCGGGTCGCGGAGGTAGCAGTTCCAGCAGGGCATCCCAAACTTCCCTTTCCCGGGCCACATTAACCAGCTCTGACTGGGGGATTCCAAGGCGTTCCCAGGCCAGTGTGGAGATATAATCCCTCCACCTGGTCCTAGGTCTGCCCCGCGGCCTCCACCCAGCTGGACGTGCCTGGAACACCTCCCTAGGGAGGCGGCCAGGTGGCATCCTTACTAGATGCCCGAACCACCTCAACTGGCTCCTTTCTACGCAAAGAAGCAGCGGCTCTACTCCGAGTCCCTCACGAATGGCTGAACTTCTCACCCTATCCCTAAGGGAGAGGCCAGCCACCCTCCGGAGGAAACTCATTTCCGCCGCTTGTATCCGCGATCTCGTTCTTTCGGTCATGACCCACCCTTCATGACCATAGGTGAGAGTAGGAACGAAGATAGACCGGTAGATTGAGAGCTTTGCCTTCTGGCTCAGCTCTCTCTTCGTCACAACGGTGCGATAGAGCGACTGCAACACCGCACCCGCTGCTCCAATTCTCCGGCCCATCTCTCGTTCCATTTTGCCCTCACTCGAGAACAAGACCCCAAGATACTTGAACTCCTTCACTTGGGGTAAAGACTCATTCCCTACCTGGAGTAGACAATCCATCGGTTTCCTGCTGAGAACCATGGCCTCAGATTTGGAGGTGCTGATCCTCATCCCAGCCGCTTCACACTCGGCTGCGAACCGATCCAATGAGTGCTGCAGGTCGCAGACTGATGATGCCATCAGGACAACATCATCTGCAAAAAGCAGTGATGCAATCCTCTGCCCACCAACCCGCAGCCCCCCTACCCCGCGGCTACGCCGTGAGATCCTGTCCATGAATACCACAAACAGGATAGGTGACAAAGCGCAGCCTTGGAGGAGGCCAACCCTCACCGGAAACGAGTCCGACTTACTGCCGCAGACCCGGACACAGCTCTCGCTTTGGGAGTACAGAGATTGGATGGCTCTGAGTAGAGACCCCTCACCCCATACTCTCGCAGCACCTCCCACAGTATCTCCCGGGGAACCCGATCATACGCCTTCTCCAAATCCACAAAACACGTGTAGACCGGATTGGCATACTCCCAGGCCCCCTCAAAGATCCTCGCGAGGGTAAAAAGCTGGTCCGTTGTTCCACGACCAGGCCGGAAACCGCATTGTTCCTCCTCAATCCAAGGTTCGACTATCGGTCGGACCCTCCTTTCCAGCACCCTGGAGTATACTTTCCCGGGGAGGCTGAGTAATGTGATGCCTCTGTAGTTGGCACACACTCTCCGGTCCCCCTTTTTGAACAGGGGAACCACCACCCCGGTCTGCCACTCCTTAGGTACTGTCCCCGACTTCCACGCAATATTGATAAGACGTGTCATCCATGACAGTCCCTCAACACCCAAAGCCTTCAGCATTTCTGGGCGGATCTCATCAACCCCTGGGGCTTTGCCACTGTGGAGTTGTTTGACTACCTCAGTGACCTCCGCCAGGGAGATTGATGCTGATCCCCCATCATCCTCCAGCCCTGTCTCTACTATGTAGGGTGGGTTTGTCGGGTTCAGGAGTTCCTCAAAGTGCTCCTTCCACCTCCCAATCACCTTGTCAGTTGAGGTCAACAACGTCCCATCCTTACTGTATACAGCTTGAATGGTTCCCTGCTTTCCCCTCCTGAGGTGTCGGATGGTCTTCCAGAACCGCTTTGGCGCCAGCCGAAAGTCCTTCTCCATGGTTTCTCCGAACTCCTCCCACACCCGCTGCTTTGCTTCTGCCACAGCCGAGGCTGCAGTCCTTCGGGCCTGTCGGTACCTTGCAACTGCCTCCGGAGTCGCCCGGGACAACATGTCCCGGAAGGCCTCCTTCTTCAATCGGACGGCTCCCCTGACCACCGGTGTCCACCAGGATGTTCGAGGGTTACCGCCCCTTGAGGCACCTAAGACTTTGAGACCACAACTCTCAGACGCAGCTTTAGCAATGGAGACTTTGAACATCGCCCACTCCGGTTCAATGCCCCCAGCCTCCACAGGGATGCCAGAGAAGCCCCGCCGGAGGTGTGAGTTGAAGGCCTCCCGGACCGAGGACTCCTCCAGACGTTCCCAGTTCACCCGCACTACACGCTTGGGCTTACCAGGTCTGTCCAAAGGCTTCCCTCGCCACCTGACCCAACTCACCACCAGATGGTGATCAGTTGACAGCTCTGCCCCCCTCTTCACCCGAGTGTCCAAAACATATGGCCTCAGGTCCGATGATACGATAACAAAATCGATCATCGACCTTCTGCCTAGGGTGCTCTGGTACCAGGTACACTTATGAGCATCCTTATGTTCGAACATGGTGTTCGTTATGGCCATTCCATGACTAGCACAGAAGTCCAATAACAAGCCACCACTCGGGTTCAGATCGGGGAGGCCGTTCCTCCCAATCACGCCTCTCCAGGTGTCTCCATCATTGCCCACATGTGCGTTGAAGTCCCCCAGCAAGACTACAGAGTCCCCCTCAGGAGCCCCATACAAGGCTCCATCCAGGGTTTCCAAAAGGCCGAATACTCCGAACTGCTGTTCGGTGCATAGGCACAGACAACAGTCAGAGTGTTCCCCCCCATGACCCGAAGGCGTAGGGAGGCGACCCTCTCGTCCACTGGGGTAAACTCCAACATAGAGGCACTTAGCCGGGGACTCGTAAGTATCCCCACACCAGCCTTGCGCCTCTCACCCTGGGGAGCTCCGGAGAAAAATAGAGTCCAACCCCTATCCAGAAGTGAGGTTCCAGAGCCGAGGCTGTGCGTAGAGGTAAGCCCCACCAGATCCAGCTGGTAGCGCTCCACCTCCCGCACAAGCTCCGGCTCCTTCCCTCCCAGAGAGGTGACGTTCCACGTCCCCAAAGCCAGCCTCTGCCACCCGGGTCCGATCCGTCGAAAACCTCTGCCTTCACTGCCACCTTTCTGGCAGAGCACCCGACCCCCTTGGTTTTTCCCGCGGGTGGTGAGCCCACGGGACGGAGAAGAAGAGATGTTGTTGTTGTCCACGTTGCTTTTTCGGGCTATGCCCGGCCGGGCTCCGTGGCAAGCCCGGCCACCAGGCGCTCGCTGAGGGGTCCTCCTCCTGGGCCTGGCTCCAGAAAGGGACACCGGGCTTCCTCCGGGCCGGGTATCGTCCTCTCTTACAGGTTTTTCCATGAGGGTTTTTGAACCATTCTTAGTCCGGCCCCTCGCCCGAGACCAATTTGCCATGGGAGACCCTACCAGGAACACAAGGTTCCAGACAACACAGCCCCCAGGTTCATAGGGACACACAAACCTCTCCACCACGATAAGGTGATGGTTCCCGGAGAGGATGACAATTGATAGGATCGCTTATCATGCACATTAAGTTCTTTATTAGCAGAAGTATTTTAAATGAAACTTTTTTCAAATCCGCTAGGTACATTGATATAGCCTTAACAAATGAATGACCTTGATACTTAAAATAACCCTGCAACATTAATGTAACAACTAGCTTGGCACATATATACAACGTTCCCAATGCATCACTTACATTCACAACCAATCGACAGCTAAATTTTAATTTAATGCGTTAGGTTATAGGTCTATGTAATCGTAGCCAAACTGACTGACATAACCATACATAGAACATAAAAAATATATCTCGTTTTATGGATTTCAATCAACGCGACTGAATTCTAAACAAAACTAAAACAAACTAGCTAGCAAGCTAGTAGTACGTGCTTGCTACAGGCACAGACGCATCCTTTCAATTTCTACTGAAATAATCAACAGTTAAGATTTTCCTGGACATGCTGTTAGGTCATAACAATATTCTGAAAAACCACTGAACACATACACTTAGATTATGTCTCTCTATATTGTTTTCCCATCGCAAACCAAATGAAATTAGTCGGAAAGTGGAGGAAGGTATCGCTCTAACTGCTGTCCGGGCACAAGTGAAGTACTTCAAAGCATCAAATGTATCACATGCTTTGAGGGGGGGGGGGGGGGGGGGGCGGATCTCAAATTTCCACGAAGCGATTGATCTGATATTTGGCTCACTCCTCAATGAGATCTCCTTCTATGTCCTGTGAAAAGCTGTCAAGCGACGGATGCATTTTGGGGTAGTAGCAACACAATTGAAGTATTTGAAACACATTTTAGGTCATTTATATATGACCGATCAGAGCCGTCGCTCAAAGTCAGGTCCCGAGAGGGTTGTCTTGAAAACGAGTCGAAGTTTGACCGTTTAATATTATGGGAAGGGACCGGAAATTTGGCTTAACGCTAGGGGCGCACCATTTTTGACTGGCCGTTTTGATCTAAAAAAAGGCAGATTCTAAGTTCAGCGTCTACCACCGCGCAACGGTTAGTTTTAAAATTACAACTGATGTTATAGCGGTAGAAATATGGAAAGATTGAATATTGAAGGAGGGAGCGTCTTCCCCCTCCCACTCTCCATGCAATCCTCTCATGTCTCCCCCTGCTGTTCAAACACCAGTACTCACTGTGAAAAAAGGTACACTGCAGGTGGAGGATAGTGAGGGAGCGGCTCAACAGCGAGGAATAGAACTGAGATTAGACGTGCACCATCGGTTGTTGGCTGAGTTGAGTTGGTGATGCATGATATGGAAACGCGTAGCCACACTAACAGAGATGAAGACCAGAAATCTTTTCCAAGTGCTTCTACTGGCACTGAATTCCAACCATTCCCTCTTGACCATTTTCATCAACACCCAGGTTCAGCGTCTCCCTTACCTGCTTGGGCCCCACAGCCCAGGCACACATCTTCTCCCAACCTAGTAGAAGTATCGGGAAACTTCACTGGCCAAGTGAAAGGGCACATCACTCATGACAGTCCAGTGAGCAGTCATACGCGACCCCAGGGGACCTCCCAGCCAATCATTCCAGCCTTGAACTCAGGTGATTACGCCCCTAGCCCTTACTTACTACATCATCAGTTGGTGGGCCAGTGCCCCCTTCGGGTAGACAATGCACATCGTGCAGTATATCAACCATGGGTGTTCCGGGACATGGATAGCCTTTGTGCTAAGCTACCACCCTTGACCAATGGGGCTACACCTTGGATCCGCATCTTTGAGAGTTTAACTGCTGGCAATGTTTTATGTTTAGGCGATCTTAGGGCTTTACTCGCCCGTGTAGAGGGAACACATGCCTGCACCTCTCTGATGGGACGTGCGCAGGTTGATCATCTGCCAGACACCACACCGCTCAATGCAGTCAGAAGCAACATGTGGAGAGCACTAAGACACAGCTATAAGTCCCACACCACCGCCGCTTCTCTGCAAACACTTAAGGCAAAATGTGGGGAGGGCCTGTGCGAATACTTGAAGCGAGCCTCAGACATGTGGGAGGAGGGTACTGGCGCTCGTCCAGACACCTCCCAGGGTACTATGCAGTTATACCGTCACCAGATAGTGAAGGGACTCCCTGGAAAGGTCAGACAGCGACTAGAGGATGTTGTGGGTCTGTGTGGTAAGCCAGAACACGAGTTCAGAGAGCATCTCGCTCATTATTATTCCAAATACCAAGACGAGGAACAGGAGCAGGAAAACATGGAAAAAGCCCTGACTTTGCGCCTCCTAAAAGCCCAAGTCCAAAAAGAAGAGGCAGAAGTGAATAAAAACAAGGATGGGGAAGCCCCCCAACAAATGCCAGTCACCGACATGTCTGCCATGGTGCAGCAGGCAGTGACTGCGGCCTTGGCACAAGCCCAGCCCTTGACTGGCCCAGTCCAGCAGGCTGCCCCACACTATCCACCTGCTCAACGGGGGGGTACAAGGGGTGGCCGACGAAGAGCAAGACGAACTGGGTGCTTCCTGTGTAAAAAGGAGGGCCATTGGCTGCGGGACACGTTACGGGAAGTAAGAACCGATTTAAGGTCTGTGGCTGGGCCAATTACTCCATTGAACACAAGCCATGTTACCCCTGTATCGCCCCTCGTTAGGTGGGGCCCATCCAGGGTTTATTGGGGTAGCAAAAAAGGTGT
Organism: Galaxias olidus; assembly: GCA_026901105.3. NCBI lineage: Eukaryota > Metazoa > Chordata > Actinopteri > Galaxiiformes > Galaxiidae > Galaxias > Galaxias olidus. Next base: position 18,015 of record JAPMUY010004916.1, read on the forward strand.
TGCTGCAGTCGTTGTTGTGGTAACAATGTGTGTTGTTATGGGAGTATTCTGGTGGGAAGCTCAGCAGTTAGAAGATGAAAAGACGTTCCCCAATAGTACCCTACAGACCCCGACCAACACCACACACGCTCATTACATTGCTGAAAGATCCACCCCCGCATCTACCATAGTTATTCACACAACTACGGTGCAGCTAGATTTATGTTTGGCGCTTCATGCTGTACTTTCATTCCCAGTAACACCGCCCCTGAAGGGTCCGTTACAAGGGCCCTGGTTGGTCTGTGTATTCTCTCTGAGCAGGTGGCTGCCGACTCAGGGGTAGACAATCCTGTGTCAGAATGGATGACTCGCATGTTTGGCAAGTGGTCCACTATGCTCACTTCCCTGCTGATTTCCATCATAGTGGTGGCTGCTGTGTTAGTTATGTGTGGCTGTTGCTGTATTCCCTGTATTCGTACTCTCTCTATCCGCTTAATTGTTACCGCTCTTGCAAAGGAGGGTGACCCCGCGGCACAAATGCCGCTTTTAATGTCCAGGGAAGGCCGGGAATGGTTCCCGTCCGATGAGGACGAGGAAGCGCTTTAGGTGGTGTTATACCTTAAAAGGTATAAAAGGAGGGTATCGCTAGAAAGCGCTTCCTCGTCTTCCAGCTTGCGTTATTTTGATCTTTCCCATGTTAATTTGATTTCTCACGTTACTTTGCACATTTGATTTTTATTTTTATTTTTTCCCATGTTAAATTGATTTCTCATGTTACTTTGCACATTTGATTTTATTATTTTTTCCCATGTTATTTTGATTTCTCACGTTACTTTGCACTTCTGATTTTTTCCCATGTTACTTTGATGAATGCACATTTGATTTTTCACGTTACTTTATGATTTCACACCTATAGAAAGGTGTGTGAAAGGAGGGATTTGTTAAGATTTAACCATTTAGTTACATGTATTATATACTGTGTATTAGACCACTTAATTACATATATTATGTGCTGTGTATTAAAAGGACAATCCTACACATTATAATCTGTTCAAGGTCTGTCAATGGTCTTTGTTACGATCTCGGTAGACTCCCCTCTCTTACAGCGCACGCCTGTATTTGATACAACGACACAATGGCAGAGGCGTGCCTAGAGGCTTAGGACTGAGCCTGCGCACCAACAAGGGAGGGTCTAACGTCTAAACCAATGACTTCTCTCCATCCAGTTGACATATGATCTTGTATTCTACCACTGTATAAAAGGAGGACACACCCCTCCCAGGTGGCGCATTCGGTAGACTGGGTTTGTGTGTCTGTGTGTGTGTGTGTAGGACAGCAGACTGGTGTAGCGTGGTGTTGCCCTTTGTTATCTTTTGATATCATCGTATTCTTGACATTATTATTTTGTATCGATTACTTTATTGATTAAAGCTTGCTATTGCTTGTACCTTTAGTCCTGTCGTCTCTCAGAACTGCGGGACGCGACAATGGGAAAGCCTAAAGCGCTTCCTCGTCCTCATCGGACGGGAACCATTCCCGGCCTTCCCTGGACATTAAAAGCGACATTTAAGCCGCGGGGTCACCCTCCTTTGCAAGAGCGGTAACAATTAAGCGGGTAGAGAGAGTACGAATACAGGGAATACAGCAACAGCCACACATAACTAACACAGCAGCCACCACTATGATGGAAATCAGCAGGGAAGTGAGCATAGTGGACCACTTGCCAAACATGCGAGTCATCCATTCTGACACAGGATTGTCTACCCCTGAGTCGGCAGCCATCTGCTCAGAGAGAATACATAGACCAACCAGGGCCCTTGTAACGGACCCTTCAGGGGCAGTGTTACTGGGAATGAAAGTACAGCATGAAGCGCCAAACATAAATCTAGCTGCACCGTAGTTGTGTCCCCTTCGGACATGTGAATAACTATGGTAGATGCGGGTGTGGATCTTTCAGCAATGTAATGAGCGTGTGTGGTGTTGGTCGGGGTCTGTAGGGTACTATTGGGGAACGTCTCTTCATCTTCTAACTGCTGAGCTTCCCACCAGAATACTCCCATAACACACATAGTTACCACAACAACGACTGCTGCAACACCTTTTTTTCTACCCCAATAAACCCTGGATGGGCCCCACCTAACGAGGGGCAATACAGGGGTCTCATGGCTTGTGTTCAATGGAGTAATTGGCCCAGCCACAGACCTTAAATCGGTTCTTACTTCCCGTAACGTGCGGGAAGGTGGTTCAGAGGGTGCACAATGTGTGAGGTGGTGCCAATTGGCTCCTGTTTTTCCTTTTACCTGAACCTCGTGTGAAGTCTCTTTTCCTACTTCCCACGGGCCAGTCCACCTAAGATCAGTCCACTTTCTTTTATGAACTTTGATCCTCACCCAATCACCAACCTTTACTGGAGCAGGATGGTCCTCTGGTGCCGGTATCAGTGGCTCTCCCATGCGTTCAACCTGTGTGGACAACACTCGTACAAGATCAGTCAACGTGCTCATGCAGTCATCAACCTCTACCTGAAATATGTCCAATGAGGGTCCCAACCCAGTCTCTCTTGGTGGACCTGGCATGGGTTGCCCTGTCAACAGCTCATGAGGACTTAAATGAGTTTCACTGTGGGGTGAAGAGCGCATAGACATTAAGGCCAATGGCAACGCATCTAGCCAAATTAGTTCATTGCCTGTGCATGCTTTTGCAATTTTCCTTTTCAGTGTCTGGTTTGCCTTCTCCAGTTGGCACAGATCCGTTGGCGCAACCATTTTTCCTTGTTGGGACCTCCAAAGTCCATCCGGACCTTTTATCGCTTCATGGAGAGCCATTGGTTGTGTTCCCAAGGGCCTCCCTTCTCCTGGAGAGCTCGGAGTTCTTCTTCTGTTAATGAGGGTAGATTTGCGTGTGCCATCTGGACCATTTGTCCTAAGTAGCCTCCTGCTTTCTTTGCAGCTGCGTCTGCTGCGTCATTTCCTCTGGAAGTGTCTGAGTTCATTCTCTGATGACCCTTGCATGTCATGACGGCCACAGCCGTAGGCAATTCCACTGCCCTCATACGTCTTTGTAGGTGTTCACCATGTTTTACAGGTGTATTAGCCGATGTGAGAAAACCTCTTCTGATCCATTGGGGGCCATTGACATGGATTGCCCCGTGCCCATATGCCGAGTCGGTAAAGATGTTGACCGTTTTCCCTTCAGCCCGTTTCAGGGCTCGTGTTAAAGCCATGATTTCAGCCAGTTGCGCTGATGCTGGTTGTGGTATGGTGCCTGTGTCGACAGTAGCCATGCGTTCTCCTCTGCTCTCAACCACGGCAAAGGAGGCCACATTTCCATCTTTTCCTGTGTAACAGCAGCCATCGGTGTACAACGTCATGTCCGGGTCCGGTAACGGGGTGGGGGAGAGATCTGGCCTCAATTTTATATCTTGTCTTGCCAATGCCTCACAATCATGTGGTAGGTGCTCAGCGGTGGTCATTCCTGTTGCCATGTTTACGCCATCAGAAATAAAGGTAATGTGTGGTTGGCACAAAGTTGCCGAAATTTAAATTTTCCGAGCCGTGGAAAAAGTAAAATCTCTGGAATTCAGGAACGCCATCACACCATGCATGGTGTTGACGTTGAGTGTGTGGCACATCACTATGTGTCCCGTCTTCTCCACTGCCTTGGTGATGGCTGCTAGATGTCTTGCACAGCCAGTCTGTCCTAACTCTACGCTATCAAGTTTTGAGCTGTAATACATTAATGGTCTCCTCTCCCCACCCTCCTTTTGGAAAAGGACGGCATTTACAATGCCGCCTTTTTCAGATACATCCAGGTAGAATGGGAGGCCATAGTCCGGTGTGGCCAAATGTGCAGCCTGGCCTAGACTCTGTTTAGTCTTAGTGAATGCCTCCTCAGCCTCAGGTGTCCAGATGAGGTGGGCCTGCGGTTCTCTACAGCCAGCCGCGGCGACAAAGTCACACGGGTTGGGTGAGGTTCACGTAACAAGGGACATTGTTACGGCTGTAACCATTGATATCATGGTAGCCATATTCAGGGTTGAACTCGTCTCCTGAGGCCCATGGTGCAGCCCTGGAGACCATTTGATGGGGAGCACCAGGGCCTTGGGTTGGAACGTGACTTGCTCTGCGTCCGGTGGCGGGCACTCCTCTTCCGCTTCCCACTGGGGCGACTCCGTGTGCCCCTGCCACAGAGGGTGGGAGCAGCGGGCAGTCCCGCAGCCAATGGCCCTCCTTTTTACACAGGAAGGACCCAGTTCGTCTTGCTCTTCGTCGGCCACCCCTTGTACCCCCCCCCGTTGAGCAGGTGGATAGTATGGGGCAGCCTGCTGGACTGGGCCAGTCAAGGGCTGGGCTTGTGCCAAGGCCGCAGTCACTGCCTGCTGCACCATGGCAGACATGTCGGTGACTGGCATTTGTTGGGGGGCTTTCCCAGCGTTGTTTTTATTCACTTCTGCCTCTTCTTTTTGGACTTGGGCTTTTAGGAGGCGCAAAGTCAGGGCTTTTTCCGTGTTTTCCTGCTCCTGTTCCTCGTCTTGGTATTTGGAATAATAATGAGCGAGACGCTATCTGAACTCATGTTTTGGCTTACCACACAGGCCCACAACATCCTCTAGTTGCTTTCTGACCTTTTCAGGGAGTCCCTTCACTATCTGGTGACGGTATAACTGCATAGTACCCTGAGAGTTGTCTGGACGACCGCCAGTACCCTCCTCCCACATGTCTGAGGCTCGCTTCAAGTATTCGCACAGGCACTCTCCACTTTTTGCCTTAAGTGTTTGCCCATGGTTGATATACTGCACGATGTGCATTGTCTACCCGAAGGGGGCACTGGCCCACCACCTGATGATGCACTTGGTAAGGGCTAGGGGCGTAATCACCTGAGTACAGGGCTGGAATGATTGGCTGGGAGGTCCCCTGGGGTCTCGTATGACTGCTCACTGGACTGTCATGAGTGATGTGCCCTTTCACTTGGCCAGTGAAGTTTCCCGATACTTCTACTAGGTTGGGAGAAGATGTGTGACTGGGCTGTGGGGCCCAAGCAGGTAAGGGAGACGCTGAACGTGGGTGTTGACGAGAATGGTCAAGAGGGAATGGTTGGAAATCAGTGCCAGTAGAAGCACCTGGAAAAGATTCCTTGTCTTCATCTCTGTTAGTGTGGCTACGCGTTTCCATATCATGCATCACCAATGAGGTCAACTCAGCCAACAACTGATGTTGTGCATCTAATTTCAGTTCCATTCCACGCTTTTGAGCCTCACCCTCATAATCCTCCACCTGCAGTGTACCTTTTTTCACAGTGAGTACTGGTGTTTGAACCCAAAAAAAGAATATTGGGATTTTCTAAATTTTTCATATTGGCTCTTTAGCTTGCTAGCACTGGTGCTATCACCTAAAAAAGTAAGCGTACAGCCCTGTATAACAGACAATTTAATCTCAAACCTACTGTATATGTCGATTTACCTCAGAGCAAACCTATAGGATGATTTACCTCAGAGCCTGGTCAAGCTAGAGAGCTTATACGTCAGTCTTGTCGGCCAAGCTCAGTATCTAGCCACCGATACTGACTCAGGTAAATTATCACAGCCACTAGAATTAATTTGATCGGCTTAGCTAAATCAGCAATAATAATACACTGCTCGAAAAAATTAAAGGAACACTTTTTAATCAGAGTATTGCATCAAGTCAATTAAACTTCTGAAATGTTGATCTGGTCAGTTAAGTAGCAAGAGGGGGTTGTTAATCAGTTTCAGCTGCTTCGGTGTTAATGAAATTAACAACAGGTGCACTAGAGCAACAATGAGACGACCCCCAAAACAGGAATGGTTTTCCAGGTGGAGGCCACTGACATTTTTTCCCTCCTCATCTTTTCCGACTGTTTTTCACTACTTTTGCATTTGGCTAGGGTCAGTGTCACTACTGGTAGCATGAGGCGATACCTGGACCCTACAGAGGTTGCGCAGGCAGTCCAACTCCTCCAGGATAGCACATCAATATGTGCCATTGCCAGAAGGTTTACTGTGTCTCCCAGCACAGTCTCAAGAGCATGGAGGAGATTCCAGGAGACAGGCAGTTACTCGAGGAGAGCTGGACAGGGCCGTAGAAGGTCCTTAACCCATCAGCAGGACCGGTATCTGCTCCTTTGTGCAAGGAGGAACAGGATGAGCACTGCCAGAGCCCTACAAAATGACCTCCAGTAGGCCACTGGTGTGAATGTCTCTGACCAAACAATCAGAAACAGACTTCATGAGGGTGGCCTGAGGGCCCGACGTCCTCTAGTGGGCCCTGTGCTCTCTGCCCGGCACCGTGGAGCTGGATTGGCATTTGCCATAGAACCCCAGAATTGGCAGGTCCGCCACTGGCACCCTGTGCTTTTCACAGGTGAGAGCAGGTTCACCCTGAGCACATGTGACAGACGTGTAAGGGTCTGGAGAAGCCGTGGAGAACATTATGCTGCCTGTAAAATTGTTCAGCATGACCGGTTTGGTGGTGGGTCAGTGATGGTCTGGGGAGGCATATCCATGGAGGGACACACAGACCTCTACAGGCTAGACAACGGCACCCGGACCACCATTAGGAATTGATACCTTTGACTGGCCCCCACGCTCGCCTGACCTAAATCCAATAGAACACCTCTGTGACATTATGTTTTGGTCCATCCGACGCCACCTGGTTGCACCTCAGACTGTCCAGGAGCTCAGTGATGCCCTGGTCCAGATCTGGGAGGAGATACCCCAGGACACCATCCGTCATCTTATTAGGAGCATGCCCCGACGTTGTCAGGCATGGATACAAGCACGTGGGGGCAATGCACAGTACCATTTTGGGTTGCTGCAATGGAATTTCAGCAAAATGGACTAGCCTGCTGCATAATTTCTTCACTTTGATTTTCGGGGTGTCTTTGAATTCAGCCATCTGTAGGTTGATAATTTTCATTTCCATCAAACGATGTGGCATCCTTTCATTCCTAACACATTACCCAGTCCATATCAGTGTAGATATCCAGCATGATTTTTTTTCCAATTGAGATCTGAAGTGTTCCTTTAAATTTTTTGAGCAGTGTAGTAAACTACATATAGAAATAGCTAAATTGTTTTTGATAGGCTATAATATGAAACTAAATATTCTTTACTGTCATTTTATTCACGATATTCCTGAACCTTGACCTTTCCCATGCTGCATCCCCTCCCACTCCCAGCACTGCAGCAAAGTTGACAGCTAGCTAGCCAGCAACTCTATAGGCTAACTAGCAGCCACCCCACTCTTAAGTTTATTAAATAGACATTTAAGTCGAATGTGACAAAAGAAAATACATGACTACATATTATGAAAACCAATACTTAATTTGAGCATAGTCAGATTTTAGTCTGACGGAAAAGTTAGGAAAGGTCTGAGAGGATTTAAAAAAATGCATTGAATAATACATTGTTGTCAATCCAATGGTATGTGAAATATAACAAACTTCACAACACATGTTTTTGAATAGTTTGTTTTTGAGGTGCTTTAATCAATTCCTCAGTCTTCCAAGTACAAGGTTTTGTGCTTACTTTTATATTCAAATATTTAATCAAATTATCTGTCAGGCCTCACATGTCAACATAAGCTTACTATGTTAGTGATGAGCAATTTTTTCTACTATTTTGGCATGTCATTTCTGTAGCTTTCTTGAGTGAGATTCTTTTTGACATCTAACGTTTGCTGGCCTGTGACTCATACAGTAGCATGTACAAAAGTATGGTACAGAGTTTGAAGTCTAAACTAAAGCAATAAAATGTACTGCTGTAAATACATCTATATCCTTCACTGTGGAGACATACTTGTTATACTCGTGTTCTGAGTGTGACTGAGTTGTGCTTTAACATCTCAAGACATTTATCTACTTGATGCGATTGGGTGAGTTTAAGCAAAATACAAAACCGTCAGCGTATATCCAGTTGTGTTAGTCAATCGTGGAAACCAGTCAATTTGAAGCTGGGAAAGGCCACTAGCCTGTGGACAATTCTGATAATTAATGTAGTAGCTGCTTAACCTTGATTAAACAAATTCCTGCCTGCATTTTTGATGAGTCTGGCTGCTTTTTAAGTCAAAGTCATAGCCATCGAAGGTTCAAACAGACAAAACCATTTGTATTTTTTTTTGCCTCAGTTTACCTTTAGACAAAAAGTGCCAAATGTGACCACATATTTTTCAACAGTAACAAAAGGACCATTGATAAGATTTTTTCATATTTCTGAATAGGTTAAATTACGTTATACTGTGCTGCTGTTGCATGCAAATCAGGCCATTTAAATATAATGACTGTATGCAACTTAAAATGTAATGTCTCGTATTAACGTGTTTCCAGGAAATATTTATATTCCCTCCATTCCTCTCTTTATGTCCATTCTTTTCTATTTAAATTATTTTACCCACTAGTTTGGAGTTATTCCTCTCTCTAACTTAATCACTTAATAGGTTAACTTCATTTTTTTTGTATGTGTTAAGCCATGACCACACTTACTTCATTAAGATTTTGCTATTGCCTACACTCTCATTAACGATGCAAACATATCTGTCCTATTTTAGAATACTTTTGTTTTTATTACAGACATGCTACCTTATTTTCCAATATTACTGCTTGTGTCCCTTAGATGGGGTGGTGTAACTTTTAGTCATACCCACGAACAATATCAAGGAGAGGAACAAATATCTTTCAAACACAGTTAAAAAGCATGAAAGGATGTTTCATAAATTACATTGGCCATCTAACTAATGTACAGTCAAATATGCTTTGGATACTTTTTGTGCTTCATATCCAATTTACTTTAAGAACAGGTCTGATGTAGCTACTAAAAATACAGAATGCATCACAAGTTGTATTGCTAACAAAGAATCTAATGTTTTATTGTCCTTATCAACAAGGTTTTACCTGTGGAGGTCAGCCTGGTTAGGATTTAACATAATATGGTCAATAAGAAGTCCTGTGGGCGTCACTCTGAAGAAAACTTCATTTGTTGTTGTGGGCTGTTTTACAACATACGATTGTAGTCGTAGTTAAAAAAGGTGAAAATGAGAGCACAGTTGATCATTGATAGACCACCTGTTATGGTCTGTTAAATCACAGACTGAGAAAGACCTTTAAGAACAATAACTCTAGATAAAATAAAGCATTAATCAATTAACGTGAATATAGATATAAAAATATAGTTTAAAAACATGACATTACACAATTTGTGTTAGAACTAACTCCATTTCAATATCCTTAAATGCAATCCATAATAACCACACATTAACAAAATGTTGTAGCTTAGGTTAACTCGAGCCGTTTTTTTTGTTGTTGTTGCATATTCTTGGGCCTAACTCTGAGGCTCCTAAAGTTGCATATAGTGTCTGACAAATGTTTAATCATCTTTGTTGTGTGATCATATATTTTGACCCAGTTGTCTCTTCATTCTATTTGCAGTCTTGACACCCACAAAAGAAAAGTTCCAGATCCTCAATCAATGTCTCGCCTTGAGGTAATATGGCTCCACCACACACATCGATATTCCCTTCTATCCCTTACCTCATCACCCACACTAGACAGCTTTTGTAATATTTCGGCCATAAAAACAATCGGTCAATCTCAAATGGTTCTGGTTTGCGTCACTGCGTGGGTGCAACACTTCATGTCATAAAATATATAATATATAAACATAAAACAATAAAATGTTAATGAGCCCTCTTCTTGGTGCTTGTTACAAGTTCCAGAACATATTTTCTTTTAGTCTAATTTATTCAAATATAATGTCAAAATATCAATCTTTGGTGACAGAGACAGCTTTCCTTCACAAACGCAGACGCAACAGAAAGGTTTATATGTTAGTAAATACATATTTAAAGGTATCATGAATTACATATTCAAGTGAATATTTACCATTAACTGGGATCCATATGAAGTAGCAAATAAAACTCTTGGTTTTTGTTTACTAACTCCAGAGCATGACATAACGGCTTATGAATCTCCATATTTAGGATGAGAAAATCACCGTCAAACTAAATTATCTGAGTTTTGACAGTGGCAATTCCAAATGATGCTATATTACTTTAGCTGTAATAATAGAGTAGAGGCAGAATATTTAAATATCCCGTCTATGTATAGTTTTGTTTGTCGGCATATTTTGCAATGCAGATGGGAGAACGGTTGGACTGTCTTTTTGTGGTAAGCTGTTCCTTGTATGCCTTGTTTTAAATATCTTGGCTGTTTGCAACACCACAGTGTGATTGGGAGGAAGACCTCCATTTCCTAAGAAAAACGTTTACAAAAACTTTACACTTTGGAGGTACCCTCACTCTTGTCATTATGAGTGCCTTTCAGGTACAAACATGTACGTATAAAGGTAGACTAGTTTTCCCATTGGGCAGTATCGTTTGCCATTTATTTCTAGTAATGAGTAGCTGCTTAACCCTGATTAAACACTCTGTTAATCATAATCACTTTATTTATTTGTTTGTTTGTTTTGTTCTGTATTACTCTGTTTAGAACACAAATATTAGAAGACAGTGGTGGCTACACGAGAGTAACAACTTCGTAATATTAAAATTAATATATTAATAAATTATTATGTAACTTCTCCAAATAAGATGGGAGACTAACTCAAAGTGAGTGCTTCCTTACAGTATCTAAGCACAAAACATTACAAGGTGACAAGTGGTTATATTGGTGTATGAAGTGACATACAGGAATCAATACTACTTACAATTTATGTATTAACTATTTATACTAGGCGAGGGGTCAAAGAATACGAGCGGTGCCAAATCAGTAAAAAATCAAATCAAATAAAACCAGACTGAGTAATATAGACAAAGACGACCTACAAACGAAATACTAGAAACAAAACACTGCCTAACTAACCGAAACAAGCATTTAGAAGCAGATGGGGTTGGCACATGCTCCTTACCTAGTGTGTTGTTGTTGCACATAGGCTCTTTGTTTATTTTATTCATTGTAGCTCTCATAGTATGTTCCATTAATGCCAAAATTATACATTGCCTTGACATTGTACGTCTAATGCGTTTGCATTGCATATGCCGATAATAGTTAGACTTTACCATATTTACATCGCTGTTGTCTGTTACATTTGCGACATAGTATCAGGCGATCTGTTGGGAGTTGGAATAGCACTAGGCAACTTCTCTCAATATCCTCATCTGTTAGAATTTCAGGTTAATAATATAAGTGGATGTGGGTGTTCACATTAAAACGCCAGTGGTTAGGTGAGTGTTATTGAAATAATAACTGCTTAGAATAGTCAATGCAAACCACAATGCTTGACGCATTGTATTATGTCAACGCAATGTAGTGGAAGTAGTAAACTAAAAATATTCTTAAAAGACAACACACACATTGAACAAAGGCAACGAATTTTGCCATTAATGGAATGTCATACACTAAGCCATGTCAGCTTTCAAGCGCATCAAGAAAAGAGAGACATAGTAGGGGAATAAGACTAAGAATAAACAAACAAATATATTTATTTCGGCAAACAACGGCGTTGTTGGGGGATCCTCCTAAACATTTAGAAAATTATTTGTTAATCATAGGAATGTAATGATACTTCGCGAGACAGTTAAATCACGATGCAAATATGTGACGATTCAATTCGGTATTATGAAACATGAATTGCGATACAAAGGGCCCTAAAGCTAAACGTTATTTGCTGAGGCTAACGCTAAAGGTTTCATGTATATACTTCGTGTTGTGACATCTGTCATAGTTAATATAACTATGACAGACTCATATGTAAAATGCTGTTTCATGAATGGGTAGTTGTTTCTGCGGTCTCTATAACCGCTGTCCCGTTCACAGGCGGCTCCGTTGCCCGGGCAACGAGTGCCAAGTTCACGTGAACATAATAGTACACTGTATTTATTTATTTTTTATTAATGGAATCAGATTGTTGTGTGTGATTTCGGAATATAATAATTATACTGCCAGATTGTTAACGAATATGTATAGACTTGTGAATTGTTTTGCATGATTTATTCCCTACCTCAGAAATAAAAAGTATCTTTTTCAGTCATAATTTGTCTTGAATATAATAAACATTTTTCATTGTGAGAAAATTGTATCGCAAATGAAGTATTGGGAATCGTATTGAATCGTGGGTTGAGTGTATCGTTACATCCCTAGTTAATCATTCAAACTTTTTTAGACAAAATGTTGAATGACAGTATGCTGAGCTTTCAATAAGCGCCGTCTTCCTGCCAAACAGCCGACTGACTACTCTCATCCAGTCGGCAAATTTAATATGTAATGTTTTGATTAAGAAGTTGGATTCGCTATGCATGCACATTTACGACCACTAGCCTCTTACTTCAAAACAATGCGAGCATGCTGATAGAAAAACGTGTCTATGAACAAACTTTAGTTAGAAAACGTAGTCTGGTCATATCGCCCATTGCCTTGACAAGAGCCAAAACATGCTTGTGCCACAGCAAGGATACGAGCAAAACCTGGTATGGATTTTCCCAAAGTTGGCTATTGTCACGCAATGAAAGCGGAATGGATTCATTTGTCGATTGATCCGCCAAAATTGGCATAGGTTTATATTGATAAACCTTTATAAAGTGAAGGTGTCAATAATTTAATAAATACAAAAAAATAAATGTCTTCTTCTTTACAAAAACTCACTAAATGTTTACAACTGGGTAGGTGAGCCTCTCGCCCAAGACACGTTTTAAAAACCCCGGTCAACAAACAGGGTCTGTAAGCGCAGGCCACTTGTGCAGGTTCTGCGAGCTAAGGTAGTCAGTCCAATCACTGCAACACATCACATTTGCATTTGTCCAGGGAAATGCATTTTCTAGTTCAAATTGTTTGGATTTTCGATCCTGAAAATGAATATACCTTTCCAGTTTCGCATTCCGTGAAGAATCTGAACGATCACGATCAATCTATAAGCCTACATGGGAACACACATACAGGCATATGTGGTGTAAGAGGTCAATGTGGTTTTTCAATGGTTTACAGGGACCCACCTTTCCCATCGTCCTGTCAACTTAAAAGTCATGTCAAAATTTTTTATTTGCTCTGCAGAAGACAAATCTCACGTCAAAAACATAATTTCAGAACATATATTAAATATGTGACGTTTCACAGGCTCATGGGGTCGGGACCAAATTGCGGTTTATGGGGACAACTGAGTTTATGAGGTCTGTTTCCATACAACACACCACACGCTCAGTGGCGTTTTACTTAAACGCTCGTTATTCATGAACGCAAACAGATATTTAAATTAAACTTGGTGTAGCGTGAGTCGGGGCTGGCGTGAATGTAATGTTGTGGGGGCCTTTCTGTCATACTGGGGCCTGGTGACCTGGCGGCCTGGCATGAATGTAATATTGTGTGGACCGTTCTGTCGTACTGGGGCCTGGCGTGAATGTAATGTTGCGGGGGGCGTTCTGTTGTACTGGGGCCTGGCGTGAATGTAATGTTGTGGGGGCTGTTCTGTTGTACTGGGGCTTGGCGGCCTGGGGTGAATGTAATGTTGTGGGGGCCGTTCTGTCGTACTGGGGCCTGGCGTGAATGTAATGTTGTGGGGGCCGTTCTGTCGTACTGGGTCAGGCTGCTTGGACCCCTTAATTGCTGCCTGTAGCTATATTGCTTTTTGTTTTAGGGTTGACATGTAATGGTCTATAACGTCAGCCCCCCCCCCCCCCCCCCCCCCCCCGAAACAAGAATATTGGGAGTTTTTTTTTCTTCATATTGGCTATGCACACGTTTACAGTAGCCTATATTAAAATGCCGACAAACAAGGCAATAGGGAGATAAAGAGCTGAAGGCGCATAAAAAAGTACATTTGGTATTTTGTTTACTGATAAAACGTGTGTTTAACTGCCTACCTGTGTGTGCTACTAAATATTTCTGGTGCTACCACCTAAAAAAGTAAGCGCACAGCCCTGAGTCAGTTCCAGAATTATTGGCACCATTGATGACAATGAGCAAAATAGACTGTAGAAAACAAATAATACCATGACTGATATATATTGTAATTTTCCACAACGTAGAAAATATATGAATGATTCAATAAAATCACTCAAAATTAAAACATTTTCTAATTAGAAATGTATTTCCAAAAAACAAAATTTTCACAATTATTGGCACCCGTTTTTAGTACTTGGTGCAGCCTCCCCTGACAAGGATAACAGCCCTGAGCCTATTTCTATAATGTTTAATAAAGTTGGAGAATGAGGGATATTGGACCATTCCACTATGCAGAACCTTTCAAGATCCTTGACATCCTTAGGGTTGCGCTTATAGACTGCCCTCTTCAATTCAGACCACATGTTTTTGATAGGTTTAAGTCCAGAGACTGAGATGGCCATGGCAAAACAATGATTTTGTTTTCACTGAACTATGTCTGTGTTGAATTTGAAGTATGTTTGGGGTCATTGTCTTGTTGTAAGGTCCACCTATGGCCAAGTCTCAGCTTCCCGGCAGAGGCAACCAGGTTTGTGGCTAAAATGTCCTGGAACTTGGTGGAATTCATTATGCCTTTGGTCTTAACTAGAGCCCCTGAACCACTGTCTGCAAAACAGCCACAAAACATCAATGATCCACCACCATATTTGACGGTAGCTATGAGGTGCTTTTCCTTGTATGCATCCCTCTTTTGACACTAAACGATGGTGTACATGGCCAAAGAGTTGAATTTTAGGCACATCTGACCACAGCACCCTGTTTCAGTCATAGTTCCAATGACATTTGGCAAGCTCCAGAAGCTTCAATTTGTTGGTTGCTCTCAGTAAAGGCTTTCTTTGTGCAACCCTTCCAAAGAGTCTGTTGGTTATGGAGGTGGTGTCTTATGGATGATTTTGAGACTTGGTGACCCCAAGACGCAACTAACTAAACTTTTTTTTGTCCATGTCGATTTGGCCAATCATAAACATGCCATATAGAAGAAAAAAAAGTTTACTTATATCTGATTGGTTGGTCTGGCCATATACATTTTTTTTAACTTGCTATCGTTTCACTTCGTCACCACACTATTCCGTTGCTTACTATTGTTACCTCACGCAAACAACATTACTTCACTATTCCCTTTAGCTAACCAACTGTGTTTTGTATAGGGGCACTGGCAGAGTTGGACGTCATGCCTCGTTTGGTCTATTCAAATTTACAATGTTTAATTTTATAATCTCTAAACCTCGCTCTGCTTTCAAAGCAGATGCAAGTTTAATGGGTTATGTGCATCAAAATGGATAGGTGGATCGCTGTCCCTGCTCTCTACTAGCAACAGCTAGCTAGCACGCACCATCGCCGTATCGTGGCTGTGCCTCGACTAACGTTAGTGTCAACTTCAGCACAGCAAGGAAAGTTGTCTAGATATGGAGGAATGTGGGTGGTGTGGCTTTTACAAGGAATAGGGGGTTGATGTGGCTATGATAAAACAAAAGGATCAAAGACTATGATAGGGGGAAAAGGAATCTAGTGACTTAATTAGAAAATAAAGAAACTCGACTTATTTGGACACAAAGGGACGAAATGTTCAATAACCCTGTGGGAAAGAACATATATAAGAGAAAAAATATGTAAGAAAATGCATCAATAAAAGGCCATTTAATAGTTTGTAATAGGTCTGTTTCATATTTAAAAAATTATTGAATCACTTTGAAAGCTGTCAGTTCTGACTTAAGGACAAATGGTTCTGTGGAATATTTATTAACAAACCGATTCTCAAAATGTATTATTTTGCTGTCCTCGTGAAAAAACTAAAATTTCTAAACAGATGAGAATATAGGTGTCCAAGAGGTTCCGTTAGCCTACAATAGCCGGCTTTTGGCCTGTAAAAAACATCAAAAGCCGATCAATAAAATAGTCACCGGACACAGCCAATTGTCAGAGAAAAAAAAAAACATTTTAAATTAGCAACGATGTCTTTATTTATTCCTGTTTTCAGAGTGCCTGCTGAAAAGGGATTCTCTATTAAAACAGACTTATAGCCACTGTTGCGCTATTACATTTTGGTTAGGTTGTCCCCTCAACCTCAGTTATTGCCCCCTTAGAGAACGCATTTTAGAACCGGGCCTGGGTCCTTGGGTTCTTTATTCAGTAAGTGAAGAGTCAGTTCTTGAAGTTGATGTGTTGGAAGCAGGAAAAATGGGCAAGCGTAAGCATTTGAGCGACTTTGACAAGGGCCAAATTGTGATGGCTAGACGACTGGGTCAGAGCATCTCCAAAACGGCAGGTCTTGTGGGGTGTTCACGGTATGCTGTGGTTAGTACCTACTAAAAGTGGTCCAAGGAAGGACAACCTGTGAACCAGCAACAGGGTCATGGGCGCCTAAGGCTCATTGATGTGCATGAGGAGAGAAAGCTAGCCCGCCTGGTCTAATCCCACAGAAGGGCTACTGTAGCACAAGTTGCTGAAAAAGTTATTGCTGGCTATGGTAGAAAGGTGTCAGAACACTCAGTGCATCACAGCTTGCTGCGTATGGGGCTACCTAGCTGCAGACCGGTCAGTGTCCATGCTGACCCGTCCACCGCTGAAAGCGCCTACAATGGGAATGTGAGCGTCAGAACTGGACCATGGGGCAATGGAAGAAGGTGGACTGGTCTGATGAATCACGTTTTCTTTTACATCATGTGGATGGCTGGGTGCATGTGCGCCGTTTACCTGGGGAAGAGATGGCACCACGATTCAATATGGGGAGGCAAGCCGACTGAGGCACCCTGACAAAGTATAGCACCAAATTTGGGCCTGTTACGTGGTGGTTCAGACTAGTAGCCATGCAACAAAAGGGAAAAAAATTATTTATGGGTAGTAAAATCTCAACCAATCAACCCTTAACATAGCACACACAAAGCTTGAGGGTGTTGGGACCAAAACAAAGCATTGGGTTAATTTCTAACTTTAAAAAACGACAGAGGATTTTTATTTTGAAAATGGGAAGAGCCCAAAATTTCGTGGCCGTTTTGACCAAAAACAACAGCTCAGAACTCAAAGTCTGAAAGATCGCCATGGGGCGCTTTTCATGTATAAAAACAACTAATAATATATTCGAAAATGTTATACATTTTTACATGGATGTGTTCATGACGTTGATGGGACCCAATGAATATTTATTTTACAACCATTTATGAAACAATATTTTTCCACGAAGCCTCTAAAATGTGTTTTGAGTTTTACAAATGGTTACTGCAGGTGTTAAGAGACAAACCGTAAGTAGGCTAATACGAGACAGATTTAATTACAGCTGGTTAACGACAGTGTTACTATGAAACGATTTACAATGTTAATATACGTTTTTATGTCCACTTTAGTAGTTATTAAATGATGTAAAAGTCAGTGCAAGTAATTTTTTTTGCTAACTAAGTTTAGAATTCTTTGTTAGTTACATTACGGTCCGAATGTTTGGCCTGTCTACTTACAGTAAACAAATTGTCACCAAAGCAAAGGCTTGTAGACCAACCTGATTGTCCTAATGAAGGCAGTACTTTTATTTTCCTCATCATGAGGCTCATGAACAGCCATCCACATATTGTCAAAAATGTCCTACTCCTAGCTTTGAATTTCCCAGTTTGTGCTCCAGTCTCCAATGATGTCCTTCATTGCAGAAGCGTGTATCCATGGCTTGTGCTAATGCTAACTGAAAACTAGCTAACTCACTATGGATATACAAGACATGGTGCCACCGTTTACTCACAGGCGTATTTGTGCAGATGACCTGAACTGTTGGCGCGGTGTTTTGTTTTTTATGATTTAGCTTTCCCACTTCTGACACCATGTTTCAATGCCACATAATGAGAAGGAGTCACTGATGCACTTAACAGCTGGTGTTCGGCGTAAAAACCAAGACAGTCGGTACAAACGAAACAACATGCAAATTCTTAACATCAACGCTAGATGGCGGTATATGCCCGTGAAATCTCTCTCCCAGTCAAAACTCTCTCCCAAGTCATTTCAACGGGGGGAAAAAACTATTAAAAACAATAATAAACTAGAAAATGCATTTCCCTGAGCAAATGCGATGTGACGCAGTTATTAGATTGACCGCCTTAGCGCGCACAAGTGTACTGCAGTCCAGACCATATTTATTAACAGGGGGCGCTTGCTGCTGCAGAGGCGCCGGAACTGGGGGGGCCACAGGATCTTGCATTGCTAAGGC
>JAPMUY010004921.1:0-36263 GCA_026901105.3 Galaxias olidus
TTTGTTTTGACACAAGAGTGCAACCAAAAAAAAGCCTTGTGGTAAGGCACGGCTAGAATGAGAGCTAGAATAAGAGTTTATTTCTGTATTTTTGGGGGGGGGGGGCAATGAAGTGTCTGTTTCATACACACCTATTGTGTTAGAGTTATAGCTGTGTGTGTGTGTGTGTGTGTGTGTGTGTGTGTGTACAAGTGTGGGCATGTGTTTGATTGAGAAAAAAGAGAGGGGGCGGGGGTGAGTCTGAGGCTTGTTTTCCCGTCGATGCTCCAATACACCCAGAGGGCTGGGCTTCAGCGCTTGCAGGATTCATTTTGGGGCCGGGTTGTCAAACACTTAGGCAGGTAGCAACAGGCGCCTGGGCCCGTCCCAGTGCATTGAACAGCCAGCACTGTTAGGCTTGATTGGCACACCTACATTCCTGGTGACTGACTTACTCACTGCAGTAAAAATACACAGTCGTAGACAAATACCACTGAATGCGCACGAAGCACTACACCCTAAAGTACTCTGTCCATTGATAACAGGTGAGTCGAGGAGACGAATGATAGCGCAAGGTCAACAACACTTGAGTGGTGCAAGGCTTATTGTTAGCACATGCACAGAGAAACACCTTTTTAGTCAACTTTGCCATTGCTAATGAGTTTGACATTTAAAAAGCCAAGGCACACTTGTTTTTTCCTCAAGGAGAACAGCTAAGAACTATGCCTTCAAAACAAGGCGCTGCATTGTAGCTTTACGAAACGTGACAAATGCATAGCCATTAAGATATAAATAGTAGAGCAAATTTGTCTCTTTCCAAGCGGCTTTCGCGGAGCAAGCCAACCGACGCACTCGTGTCAGTGCTAACCTTAAACACAGTGCTTAAGACGTCTTTTTGCACCCCATCATTACCGTATGTAAGCCCTCCTAATTTAGCCCTGCTAGGCTGACAAACACATCCTCGTAGGCGCTACTGGCTGCCTTAATGCCCCCTGCTTAAGCTGTGTCCCTGACTCCACCAGGCCAGTGGCATTACCCCACCTTCTACCCTCCCAGCTCCGGTGCGGCCTCAGAGAACAACACTGGTTTTATAGTGACGCGCGGAACGCCTTCCTATCAAACCATTCACGACATTGTATAGTCACTTTTGAAACGGGGACAATCTTTAATGAATACTTGAGCTGTTTACGGTTAGTTTTGTCTTGAGTCACTCTCAAAAGTGGATATTGAAAATGAACGACATCAAAAGGAGAAGCGACTCACTAAAAAGCGCCAGAAAGGTGTGCTTTTAACCTCCAGGGACTACACGTCTTTGAATGCCATCCAAATACACCACTTTACATGTGTTTCTCATTTTCCCTTTTTCCTTTAAAAGTGCATTCCCGTGTTCCCCCTAAAACTACTCAAAGTGAACTACCCCTCCCCTCCCATTCCCAAGATTAGAGGGGGGCTGTACAGTTTATGGCTGTACTGAGGAATAAATTCATCAATCACAGGGCTTACCTTGACCTTTGCTGAAGTCAATGCCTGCTACGATCTCTATGGCAACCGGCCGGGGCTTTTTATTCACAGCCAAGGGATGTTTGTCTGTGTCTTTGCTTGGGGGGCTTGTTTCACATTTGCTGTTGGATGGCTGCTCTTTCCTCCTGAACCGGTTGGCTATGAGCTGCCATACGCTGGGCTCCTCTGGCGCTGCCTTGGAGGACAGCTTGGCTGGGTGGAGGGGCACCTCCATCACCTTGACCTTCCCCTTGCTCCGGTACTGGAAGTACTGCACTCCCTGCTCTTCGTCCCCTCGCTCGCAGCCTGTCGGCAGGGTCTTGCCGGTCAGGTAGGAGAAGGGACGCGAGGGCATCGCGGTGTTGCCCAACACATTCTTAGTCCTGGGGCCTTCCTCTGGAACACCACCGGGCACCTCGCTGTGGTCCCGTGGCCGGTTCCGCCTTATCCGCAGGCTCAGGCTCCGGCGCAGAGAGCTCAGGGTCCGTTTAGGGGCCTCTGGCCTGCTACCCGGTTTAGGGACCGGTGTCCCCCCTTGCTCCGTATCCCTGGGCTTCTCCTGCGCCCCCCTGCCGAATAGTCTCCAGGGGAAGCCCCCTCTTAGAAAGCCTCCCCCATCATTCTCTGTGCGGGCGTCCATATCCTCCTGTGAGCCCTTATTCCTAAGTTCCAGCACCGTCATGCTAACAGGCCGGGGCCTGGGGCTCCTTTGGCGGGCCCTGGGGGCCACTAAGTCCAGGGGCCCGATCGGCCGCTGGGGCAGGGCGGTCTTGAGGCCGTCCACAGCTCTCAGCTCGGACCGCCTGCTCCGGTACTTCTGGGTGCCGTCCAGAGAACCTCCTAACTGCTGGGAGCCCGGCTCCACCGCGGGGCCGGCCAGCAAGCACACGCTGCGGGGTCTCCGGAGCAGTCGCTCCTGCTCCTGCTCGCTCAGCGAACCTTGACGCTGCCTGAGGGGGGCTCCATACATGCTCACAGGCCTCCTGCCTGGCACCGGGGCTCCGTCCTGTGGCGGCCGGCGCTGCAAAGCCCGAGGCAGAGTGCTGCTGTGGCTTGATGCGGCCACATGTTCTCCGGGGAGAGGCCCTCGTGCCTGGGGGAAGGGAAAGACTGCGAAGGGGCTCGGTCTTTCCACTCGATCCCGGGTCTGGTTCTCAGGCTGAGCGGAGTCGTCCGACTGTGCTCTCGTCTCTGCCGAAGTCTGTGCTGACTGGGGGTTCGCTGCTGACTTGTCAAATGGCTGTCGGAGAAACCGGTCCGTCTTCATTTTTTCCTCCTCCTCCTCCTCCTCCTCGTCCTCCTCCACCACCACCTCCTCCCTCTGCCTCCTGCCTCTGGCTGCTTGACTCAGCTCCTGCCACCTGCCTGGCTCCTGCCATGCCCTGCCCAGCCCGCCGGGGGCTTCATCGGGCACTACGTCTCCTAATTGGCTGGGCTCCACCAGAGAAAGGACGGACAGGCCAGACCGGAGCCCCAGGTCAGGCTCATCCTCCTGGGTTGCACTGGGTGTACCTGAGAGGTGGTAGACGGCTTTCCCTTGCTGCTGCTGGCCTAGAGACGTGGCCCTGGGGATCGCCTCAGCCGTCCCACTGCTCAGCAATAGCATGGCACTTCTCGCTCACACTTTAAATCATTCTGCGCACAGAGGGCAAACAGAAACGCACGCACAAGCACAAACACGCTTGCAGTCTGTCAGCGTAGTTCAGGGCTGGTTTAAAAGTTGTTCACTTCCAGGCTGCATTCCAACCCCAGGCATAATCCTTCACCTTTGACATGGAGGGGGAACTTCAAACAAGCCAGAGCAAAGCCCTAGGTGCTACCTCCAGAACCTCTCCTCCCTTCTCTATCCAGACTTTTCACTCAGCAGCCCTGTGGAAAGCTTTTGAGACGGTCAGCATACGGTTCTCCCAGAAAGCTCCTCTATTCCGCCGTAAGCAGACCAAAAAGTAGCCTCTCCCAGTATGGTTCTGGGTTGAATATGGGTGTCATACCTCCAAAACGTGCACCGACTGAAAGAATGGCACATTATCCCGTTTCTTGGCAAGTTGTGAGTTGTGTGAGCAGTGCCTTCTTGCCGGCGATGCAGACAAACCCCCTTAATCTCAGAGCTCTTGCAGTGCCGAGCATGAGGGAGTGTGTGTGTCTGTTTGAACTTTTTAGCTGCCTCCCAACCCCAAGGACCGCGAGAAAACAAGGAGTGGATCCCACAGGCATAATAAAAAAAAAAAATACTCCGTCCTTTATGAATCTCCACTGGGAGAGGAGCGGCCCCCAGAGATGAGAATGGAACACAGTCCAGGGAGTAGTGAGCGAAGGCTTCCGAGCGCTGTAATCGACAGAGACTTGGGTCCTAAACAAACGGCCATGAAAGAGCACTTTGTGTCCCCGGGGGCTCTCCCTCCCACCCCTTCTTTCTCTGCCTCTCTCTGTTGCTGTCAACTTGAACGGCAACCCAACAAGTTTCGAAAAGGGAAGACATGCCCACAGGTGAAAACAAGAGAGGCTTATCAGAAGAAAAAAAAACTCCAGGTGATCTCTTAACAAATCCTATCCAGGTTTTCAACATCACTTTTAAAGCACCACTAATCCTAGAGTACGCCAAAAGTAGACCACATGGGTTTCCCACAGGTGGGCCCGATAACTTTTAAAGGGCAAGATTGGAAAAATATGTTTGCTTCTTGCAGGAGAGATTCAGGGAAGAGGCTCGTTGTGTTAGGTAAAATGGAAAAGCTATGCTGGTCCCCACCAAGAATGGGATTGACTACAAGTTCCAGTACCTTACACAACTTTCATACATAACACTGTTAGAGGCGTATGGATTAATGGAAGAGCTAGGCATTTTGCTTAAGTACAAGTATTTTCATTGACGTTAACTACAAGGACTCAGACTGGTTAATGGCTGTTATATTAACTAAATTATAAGAATTTGCAATGGAAGCACATATTAGGTATTAAGTTCAATTTAAATTAAAGTACATTGCCAATTTAAGATATGAAGTTTGATTACATTACATTTATTCAGCTATTTAATTGGATATCTTCTAGCCACTTTTGGACTTACAGGCCATTACTTTCCAGATTCATTTTCTGTCTTGGCAGAGCTTCAGTGCTCTATTAGACATGGGTCAATCAAGTTGGAGCCATTCTGAATAGCCCAACAGCACAATGAGAACCAGGGTTAAGTTCAACTTCCCACTCCCGTATCCAACACATCACCAGTCAATGGATGGTGCAGGCGTAAGCACCGCCCCCTTGTGGAGGGCTAGGTAACTGCACACACAAATCTGGTGGAGGGTTTCACGGTTAATACGTTTCCCAAGCACTCAAACATAGGAAAGCCAGTATAAAAAAATCTATATATCTCTGTAACAATAGTTTAACTTATTCACAAGAAAACACACATTTGCTACAATAGTGTGGCTGTGCCTGTTAGAATGTTATAGAATTACTGAACTCTGAACATCCTCCTGGAATGGCTTTGAGGAGAGAAGGAAATTGGATTTTACAGCTGACCATTGTATGGTAGCCGAATAACTGCTTTAGATGGTTCCTTAACTTTCAACTTCTGCTAAAAAAATTCAGACTTTAAAGCAGTTCATGTTCCTCAGTTTCTAATCTAACTCCTAACAAAAGGTAAGGTTGAGAACGCCACCACGTTTTGACCATGTGGCCTTATTACAGGGGTATAAGAGCAACTGAATGTAGTGAAGGAGAGATGTAGCCGCCAGTGACACTCACAGCCGTTCACACTCGACTATCTCCATTAGTATCCCTCAGAAGCACTCCGCATCAGGTCAACTTGTTCCGCTGCAGGGAACGCAACCAACCGGTTGTCTACGGAAAACAACCCTAAAGCCCCTAGATGATTAAAACTAGTGTGGTTAACAAAACTGACCCACTTGCGCTAAAGTTTTGTCTTTACTTCACTTAAGAGAGTGAAAGCTCAAACAACTCAAAAGTAACTTTTACATTATACCCGCATTCCACCAAAATACTTCAGAGTTGTCTTTTTAGAAGATAAAATTGCGTGGTAGCCGAATGCTCGACAACACATTCATGACTATTAAAATAAGATTAGCTTGGAATCTGTCAGGAATGATTTATTTACATTCCGCAAATTGTTCCTCACGTCTTTTCTATTGTGGCATTACTAGGAGATTGACTATGGCGACTGAAGTATTGTTCAAGAAGGTCTGAGGAGAAATCAATGTTCTCAGAAACCTAATGGGTTACTTAAAATCATTATATTACCAACATACCAAGGGATCGCATACAGCAGGCCTATTGCTAGACAAAACTACTCCTCTTCTTTGATAACTTGCCTTTCTTCATTGATCTAGTTTGTTATCCTGACTCAAGCAGTAACCATGACCTGCGCTAGGAGCTAACGGCAATGCGATGTCATTAGCTCAAATCCATGTGTTTACCTGGGTCCAGGAAGCAGGGGTTAGAAATGACATGAGTTGTCTCGTCTAGCAAACACTCCTGCTCACTCCACTGGTCGGTGTTGGGTTTGGTGCGCCTGCGGCCCCCGAAACACTGCATGGTGGCGGTTCTACGCCGTGCGGGATGTCACTCCACGCACAGCATGACCCCTCACCTGGTGAGTTACGTCTAACGTTTGCTTTGGCTGTTCTCTACGGCGTCCGTTCAGCTTTTCAGCTCCCCGTGACAACAGAGTCCGGTGGTGTATAACAGCGGGTCAGTCCTCCATATTAAAACAGTCAAGACGCGTTGGCAGTTCCGGATGTAGCCACGTGCCAGACCCTGGGTCATCCCTTCCCTGGCTTCCCGTGACAACAGAGTCCGGTGGTGTATAACAGCGGGTCAGTCCTCCATATTAAAACAGTCAAGACGCGTTGGCAGTTCCGGATGTCGCCACGTGCCAGACCCTGGGTCATCCCTTCCCTGGCGCCCTGCCGTGACGAGGGGCCGGTGGAAGCATGGGGCTGGACAGAGCTGGGGACGGACCATACAAGTGTGTGGGTATCTGGAAGCCACTTCTTCCGGCTAATCCCCTGAGAAGGAGTGGTCTGCCCAGTGAACACTGATAGGATTAGCAGGCTAATCCACCGCAACGTCGATCACGGACGGTGGAGGTCAGGTCCAGTGGAAGCTCTCAGGTTAGAGCCTGGATCTAGGACTCAGATCCGCACAGGTTGGAGAGGGAGAGTTCCTTGTTTGCGTGTGTGCCTCTCTCTTCTTTGTCCTGTTCTGCACGCGGTGCTCAACACTCCAAGTATCCATCTCAATGTCCGTTAGATAGGGGTTGGTGGAAAAACTGGATTGGTATGTTTTGAATGTTTTAGAGGGGGTGCCCGTCTGTTTGTTTGAATGTGTTTGCGTGTGCTATTTTGTGTGTGTGTGAGCTCATTCTTGTGCTGTTTAAGTAATACCTTGCATGTCTGAGTGGTGTGCTGCATGAGAGTTGTTTGGATGTCTGACTATGCTTTATTCTCAGCTGCATGAGTCACTGCGCGGAGGCTAAAACTCCTGTTGTTAAGCCTTGTTTTGTCATCGTCAACATCTGCTGACCCCACTGTGACCTTTCAGTTTAACCAGCGTCACATGGCGGCGCCTACATAACTGGTCCTTCAAGGCGGTGCCTGGCTTCATTGAAATGCGTAACCGACTACATTGTGAAATAACGTATTGAGTTGTTGCAGACTCACACCTTGGGAAAGTTATGAAACCTAGAGTCATTTTTGTAATTTCCTAAAACACAGTTGTGAGCCAAATAAATTCAATTTGGATTAGATGAGACAAGAAGCACAATATTGCTCCAGCTGGCTCCCTAGAGAAAACACGGCAGTCAGATGGTAGCTCCTGTTCAATTATGAAACCTGTCTGAGATAGAGTTCTCGGAAAGCGGCTGTGGACGAGAGGAGTAGCAGCATATTTTGCGAGGGCTATCTTAAGGGAAATAAGGGCCTGTATTTAATTCAGCACAGGTCTAATTAAATTGCTTTTATAGAAAAACTCGTTATACTCTTATAATTAGTTTTTTTCAGGACGGGTTTCTTCATTTTTCTCGTGTTGCCCTGTTCGCTCTATCGGATTAAATTACGGTCTGGTATCTAGAAACAAGTTTTAAATATTCACTACTCTTGACAGAGTGCAGCGCACCACACGAGCAGCAGGGGGCAGCAACACTGCTGCACTGCCCACGGAAACCACAGGGACTGCTTGATGAGCACCAGGACTTGTGTTCAAAGGTTCTTTTGTTATGTAAGCTCTGACTTAGCAGAGTGTAGGTAGATGTGCGGTGAATCTAGATTCAATAGTGTCGATGGGCACCGGAGGCACTTGATTAAACAAGCACAAGGGGATTGGAGAGGCTGTGCACCGCGGTCACGTGAACGTCACTGGGAGGCTCCGAATAGGGAGGAGGAGTATTACTCTGGGGCTCTTCGGAACAGGGCATGGGTTTGACGGAAATCAATATTTCCCTTTGGCTCAGGAAATCTATCAGAAGTTGAGATGATACCAAGTCAATAGAGAAAACAAAAAACAAACAAGAGTTTTAGTAAAAAAAAAAGTGCCCAAAAAATGGTAGCGCTGATTTGAATGATTCATTGCAACAATTACTAACTTGATGAGTCATTTCTTTTTTCTTTTTTTTTTAATCAGGATTCGTTTTAATCAGCCTGTTCAACAGTCTGAACATGAAACACAGGCGGCGCAGAAACAATCCCCGACTCAACGCTGCTAGCCAGCCTTGAGCAGCACACCAGACATGCAGTCCATGGGTTTCGCGAGGACACGGACGAACCCGGCGCTCCAACAGACTGGCATGACGTGTCCACCCTACGTGGCAGACAGGGCCAGAGCCCCCCGAGTAACGGCAGCTGCAGCCCGTGCGATAACCACACTCCAGCCTCTCCCCTTGGCTCCAAACGACAGTCACAACAGGAGCCCAAGCAGGGAGGCCATCTTGGGCCCCCACGGCTAGCGCCATCGTTACCGTTAGCCTGCTCGTTAGACCAGACAAAAGGGACATGGCTCCGCCGGGCCTTTCCGTCGCCACGGCAATTACTGGGCCTCGTACATCTGTGGCATCCAGTCACATCTCTGACATCCCGGATCTGCACCGCACTTCCAGATGACACCCTGAAAATAGAAATATCCACCTCGTTGCCCGACAGGGATTCCGCTGGTGCCACGTCAGCCCGCCATTCCTATTAACTGAAGCGGGTGTGGGTGTGAGCGCGTGACGGTGTGCGTGCGTTTGTAAATGTGTGCGACGGTGTGTGTTTGTAAATGTGCGTGCGACGGTGGGTGCGTATACTTGTAAATGTGTGTGTGATGGCGTGTGTGTGGGCACTCTAGCAGAAGCTCGTGGCGATGAGTCACGAGAACAAGCAGCACCTTGGAAGTGGAAGGTCTCACCACTGTGGTTCAAACACAGCCTTCCAGCAGAACCTCATGCAAGTATCGGTGTCGCTGCGTGTGTCAATGAGCATCGGTTCTCTTTTGAAAGAGACGCTCACACCTGTCTGATGATCAACGATTTGACGGAGACAAAGGTCCCGAGGTCGAGTCGTGGCTGTCCTCGCAAAGTGGAGGTGAGAGTTTGAGGCGACAGAAGGACCGAGCGTGGCACTCTCCGTGACGCTCTCCCTGCAGCCCTCATCCATCCCTCTTTGGGACAAAATGGTTGACAAGGGGGGGATGGGGGACGACGACGACGACGACGACGACGACACTGAGAAATGAAAATAGCCAGGCATTTGAGGGAGGCCACCATCCCCTGTGTCACCTGGTGGGGCCCAACAACGAAAAGGGTCATAACTTAATTGGCCGATTGTCATCAGCCCAATCAGACACTCCTGCCGACGCAACTCGTCTTTTCACTGGCAATGACTCACTGTCCGTTCCTTGACTACCCGTCTACAGAGATGACCTGACTTGAATGAACAATTTGAAGAGGAAGGAGGACCATCAATGTGGCCAATCAAGAGTGGCCAAGCCTGGACTCTCTCTTTCTCTCTCCATCCCTCACTTACACACACTCACACAAACACACACACACATAAAACAGGCTGCGACACAAAAGCACGTATGCGCGCAGAGCCGGCCATTTGCTGCCAACACTTAACCCACCTACACACACCCAAATAATCAGCAGGCAAAATTGCGCTGCCCCTCAAACAAATATTTAATTCTTGGAGAGCGACCGTGGAGCAGAGTCTTTGATTGCAGTGAACTACAAATTGGGAAATTGAGAGCCTTATTAAAGTCTGGTTGTACTTCTACACAAATATGTGCACATGAGCAAGTCAAAACATATGTATAAACAGACACAGGCAAAGAGGGAGAGAGCCACAGCGTCGGGGCAGTTGATGATCATTATGCTTGCAGTAGTGATATCGAGCGCGGGCGTAGAGCTTTTTAAAATTCAGCTGCACCACGGAGGAGGGGACGTCACCATTCCTCCGCTGCAGAGAAAATGATAGGTTTGAGGACGTCTGTGGGAGGCTGTTGAAGAGCGAGAGAGAGGGAGAAAGCAGGAGAGAGAGAGAAGATTCCAGACGCTTCTCTGTCTCCGGAACGTGCTTGGATCCACTGTTTGTGTGTGGGAGTATGTGCGCTCACGAACCTGTGTGTGAACCTGTATGTTTAAACGTGCACATATCTGGTTGTGTATGCTAATGTTTGTGTGAGTACAGATCTTTCTGTGTGTTTGTGTGCCTGGGAAAGATTGTCTGAGTATGTGTGGGTGCGTGAGTGGATGGAGGCTGTAGGTGTGGAGTTTTGACTGGGTGCCCAGTTCCTTCCACACACAACCAACACACTTGGCTGGGCTGGTCGTGTCACTCGAATAAACTCCGGCCCAAATGTACCGGTACCTAATTTTTGTGGCTGGCTCAACGAGCATGGGGTTATTGGTTCTAAAGCAAGGGGGGCAAAAATCCGTGAAGGACGGCTGGCAGCTTAGGCAGGGAGTGGGGTGGGGGTGGGGGGGGGGGGGGTTATTCCCTGGATGCACCCTTTCTCCCAGGCAGCAGCTCTGCCTGCGTGGGCTCCTAGTCCGCCTCGCTACTCCACCATTCGCTGCTTCAAAAGCCACCTAAGAGAGGCAGCGGAACCAGGAGAGGGGGAGGGACAGAGAGTGAGCGAGTGAGACAGACAGAGACAGAGGAGAGAGAGAGAGAGAGAGAGAGAGAGAGAGAGAGAGAGAGAGTGTGTGTGTGGACAATCCTCAGACATTCTCCCAGGTAGGGGGGTAGATGAAAAGCTCTATGTGGACTCACACACTACCGCAGCAGCTTCAACCTGAATGGCACAGAAAATAATAACGCACTTCTGCTGCATATTTTGGAATAATATATTTTGATGTCTGTTGTTCCTGGGAGACGCCAGGTAACCACGGGCAACAATAATGCCCTTCCCCTGAACAAGCAGGAAGCTAAGAAGCAGTTGAAGAACCGCTTGAATTAAGTTGAATCTTCTGTGCCTACATCAAAAACTAGGCCCTGCAATTTGTAATATTATGATAGGGCCCTTTAATCCAGAATTAATAACAAAGAGCCTTTCTGAAAAAAACAAAAGTGAACTAGAAGCAGCAAAGTTGTGTTTTTAAACCGTCTTTTTAGACTTTTCATGGCAGGAGGCCCCGCCACGCAGCTTAAGAAAATGTTCAAGGCTGTTCCGTCTTTCAACAACCAGAGTCTTCACGAGCCCATTTCTGTCCGCGACATTCCCTACCTATAGAAAAGCGCCAACACCGGATAACTCGCTGCACCTTCTCCTTCTCCGACTCTTTTCAAGGCTCCCCCGGCAGCGTCAAAGCGTCGGGGCTGAGAATAGCGGTGCATTTGGGCACAGGCTCCCATGTAATTTCTCGCGTCTTTTGTCTCCGTTCCTGTGCCGCCCACGCCCGCAAAGACAATGAGCCCCGAGCTTCATTATGTATCTGACAACAGACTCTCTCCAGCCCGCCGCCCTAGAAGAGAGAGAGGCAGGGCCAAATGGTTTTTGGTGTCTCGTCAGCCTCGTCGGTGCCCTTGACGCCCTACCTCTGTATAACCACGTTAACAGTGTGTCTGCAAAATGGGGATTATCAAAAGGAATGAGCGAATGAGATTTATCAGTAGGTGCCCAAGAACAAGTAGTCCATGTAAACAAATGACAGATTGGAGCATTTTTAAGAGTGTTCATGTTTTGGTACTGTCCACTGTGCAATTAGGAAACAATTATGAATCTTGTTTGAACCGGCAGAGGCTAGAGAGATATGGATTCATATAATCTGGGGCCGTATTCGAGGTGGAATTAATTGTGGCCACAGAACGTTTCAGCGCAGCTCAACTGTGACCGATGGCAAATTACTTAGAGCTGCCATTTGGTTGCAGTGAATTAATTCCACAGGTGACTGACAGTTTTGAGATGCTGCAAGCAAGTCTTCTAAATTACAATAGCAATGGCCCCATGGTTACCCACAATTACCATGGCTCAAAATGAGTGATGACCGTATAACAGCAGAGGACAGCTCGATAAAAATATAAATACACTTTGATTGAAACCTCTTTTTTTTTCTCAATGCTCTCTGAAGGGGGAACGTCGAGGGGGATGAAATCAACAGATGCTTATCCCCTCCTTTTGCCCTAGCCAGGCCAGATAGCCAGACCCCAATCTTTCCCAGGCTGCTTAGGCAGGCTCTGCCGTGAAATTGAATAGCCTCAAAGCCATTTACAGTGAAAGTCCACTTCCATCGGCCCGAGATGACACGCTATCAAGGGTTCTGGAGGAGAGCGTGTCCAATGCCAGCCATTCCAACCCAGGGCTAAGCGCCGGCTCAGACAGCAGAAAGATGTTTCCTTGAGGTTTTAAGGCTGGCAGGGCTGGGAGAAAACATCGGTTTCCCAAACTGGCCCAGTTTGTGACAGCTCTATCAGAGAAGTTCCACTAAGGTAAAAATGACCGAGCCTAAAAGTCTAAAAGGGCTTAAAAGTCATAATGGCTCTGCAACATTCTCTAAAATCATTCAATTCATCCTCCAGCGCTTTTAGCCAGTGTGTACAGCACCACAGTAGCAGACACTTGGTTCTTATTATATTATCTAAACAAATATAATCCTTTGGTACGGCTTGTTGTGTCTGACATGGTGCTTTAAACACACGACTGGATTAGACCTTGCAAACTGAAAAGTGCACTGCCTAAAATAAAGCAGAAAATTGTGGCTTGGGCAGACAAGTAATGACAGACGTCCTTTAACCAAACCAGATTGAGTGAGTAAACAATATTATATTCCTTATCTAATTGTATTTACTTTATATTTTTTTACAGCAAAATCCCAAAACTGTAGGGCACAAACTCCAGAGAAATTAGTGCACCATTAGTTATGACACTTAACTTATCCCAAACTTTAATCAACACTATAACAATTTGATCAAAAAATATAATCTAGCGGGTTTTAAGCAGAATAAATAGTTCCAGAAAACTACATTGGTATTTTTAAAACACTCAGTCTCTAGTAAAACTATTTCTATGGCTGTCAACAGTGGAGAGAAAAACACAAGTTCCACTGGGAATTCTGACTTCATATCTACTGACAATCATCAAAATAATGAATCGCTCCTTCTTTCTCAGGAAAAACATCTTCCGACTTTGACGTCTTAGCAACTTCCGAAATCTAAACGCTGCAAAACCATTTTGGAGTTTGACACCCCAGGAGATTGAATTGTACCAAATGCTGACCAGCCATCTTTATTGGACTTGGGGTGTGGGGTGTGAGAGGGCTGTCTCCTCTGGGTAGAGACAGAATTTGAGCCAATTTAATAGAGACCTATACACTGTTGTGCCAGAGAGGGTTATGTAACACACATTCAGGGGGCGGGGAGGGGTAGAAACCGACAGCTGTCACAGAGCAACACTAGTCCACAGTCTTCTAAGCCACCCACCTGAAGAACCACACGATAAACACGACGCAATGCCAGCTCCACAGCACTACACTCAACCAAAGGTTAAGAGACCCGTCGTCCTGATGATGAAACTCCATACTTCTGAAGACCAGCCAGAAGACAAAAGATCTCACCACATCTCCACAATCGGTTAGGGAGTCGCTGCTACACCATACGTTTGAATTCATCTGATAACCCAGATAATTTCTTTAAGAAACCTTTATTTGACCAGGCGAAATCACATTGGGATTTAAAACCTACTTTTCCAGCGAGACCTGGGTCCAAGGCAACGGCACAAATCAACAAAAAATAAAACGAGTTTCCAACAGACACAGCTAACATATTATACCTAACAGTAAAGCACATACTCTGATATTCGTATTGTTATTGGCGCCCCTTTTCATGCTCATCACAGTAATCTCTATGCCTTGGTCAGCTGGTCTTTGTACACAAGACACCATACTCACTGGCAGGCTCCGATAACTTCAGTTATTTTCTAAGCCAGTTCTAATTAAATGGGGCACAACACATGAAGGCTATCGTGCCTATCTCAGTTCGAACCTTGGGAACGTCCAATAAAAGCGAGTCCACAGAGCGTAAGCAATACCTTGTGTCCCTGTTTCTGTGTGATGTACAATCTCAGATATGCAGGAAGCAAGCCCAGGAAAGCCTTGTAAATAAAGACGTACTAAGTCATAACATATAACCACTTTGAACTATTAACGGCACAGTTTGGCAGAGGATCTACACATTTCCATACCTTACTTTGGTGGTGAAGCACACAACACATCACTCAAACAACCAGAATGTAGTGCTCCACTGCGTTTCGGAGCTGCCGAGTGGGGCGTTCAACATTCATACATATTCACTATCAGCTTACCACCTGCTGCTTGAGCAGGCCGAGCACGTAGAATAATGCCACTCTGTCTACCCATAATGCCTCACTGGGATTTGAAGTGCCATCACCTCCCGGAACCGATCCCTCCTCACTTTTCAACAATTGATTTTTGTATCTTCCACTGAGGTCCACCGAATCCAAGTGCCACACGAAATTAACTGCACACAGACACCAAGAGACATGCACGCACATGCACAGCAATCTACACACAGGCACAGCCACTGATCCTCTCGCACGGGCCCACAGCACTCCTGTCCCATCCTGCAGCAATCCGAAGGGAAAGAAGCAGCCTAATGAGCAGGGGGAAGTGAAGCTGCGCCACGGGGAAAGAACCCTCGGCAGCCAGGAGGAGCTGCAAAAACCTCCAACTCCTCCAGGACCTCCTCCCGTCTCCTACTGCTTTCTCTTCTCCCTCGCCCAGCCTTTCAAACGGCACCTCGGCAGCCCCCGCCCCTAGAGGAGGGCGGGGGGGGGTCTTCTCTCTAACTAGCTCATGAATAAAGGACCACACCCGCCCCACGGGGAAACACGGAGATGCACAGATTTGGTCCGCCCGCGCCTGAGCCTTTCAGGGAGACGAATACCCCAGTCCCCCCGACGTAATGCGATCGTGAGTTACATAACCGAGCGGGATGAGTAACTGCAGTCGGCCGAAGGAAGGCAGGGGAAGCACCTCTTCTCCCGCGCACCCGCCTGCCTCCCGCTCTCCTCTGCTCCGAGGGAAGCTGGGCTGCTATTTCTGCCCGGGCAGTGGTAAATGTGTCAGCGTCACAGGGCTCTCCTCCCATCAACTCTTTCCTGGTGCTCCTGCCCCTCTGTAGACAGGTGTGAGGGTTCGCGCAGGGAGGAGCCAGGGACGGCCGCTGAGTTGTGGCGCTGCCGTCACTCCAGCACCCCCGTGCTAATGGAGAAAAGATGCCAGCCCGCCGCACACCGTGTTACAGCATAATTAGGACACCCGTCTGCTCCAGCCAATCACCTCCCTTCACTTGATGTGAGCCAGGTGTTGTCCTCTTCGTGACAAGCACCGAGGGAGCAGGCATGTGAGGACCATTGTGGCTGCTAGCAGCTGCTTGACGGACAGGCCGTGTGGTGGTGTTGTCAGGGAGGTGTCCGACGGGGAGATGGGTAGTGTGGTGCTGTCCGGCCTCCAACATCAGAGCAGTGGGGCCGCAGCAGGCCGGCTGGCACCCCAGGCCGACAGGGGCCCCTATCTCTACAATCCTGACCTGGGCGCACCCTGTAAGCTACTGGACTGAAGGACTAGCAGTCCCTCCATGGGGTTTGTGAGGAACCAGTTCTTCCAATACTGTTAATCCAAGGCTTAGGGCCCAGTAAGGAAACACAACTCCATTTCCTTTTAAAACCGTTTTATTTCATTATACAATGAAAGGATGTCATCCAACACTTTTTGGATGACTCCTTTTAGGGCAATCTCATTTTCCCCCCAATGGGGACGGGTGTCTAGACTAGTCCTGGCAGTTTACAAGACAATTGGGACAGGTATTACGTCCTCCTGAAAATGATTCTACATCAAGCACTGCCAAAAAGGACACTGGCCATTTTCTCTGCAACAAAGGGCAATCCCAGTAGAGAATCCCTGAGAGTTGTATGAAGTTAAAGTTAGACTTTACAACGAGTGCAAGAACGTGAATAGCCATAGCAAGAGAAGAACGTGAATAGCCATAGCAAGAGAAGAACGTGAATAGCCATTTCTCAAGCCTGGATCTCCACTGAGATTAACGGCAGCAGTCGATTCCCAGCATATACCATCTGTCCTTACGCACTGTCCTCCCATGTTTTTTGTGCAAAACTCCCACTCTTCCCTCGACCCTCACATGAGTAGGAAAAGCGCAACTTGTCATTCTGCACTCCTGTGGCAGGGAGACTGCAATCACAAGCATGTGCATTCGGTTCGTACATACCGTGCCATGTTTTTAGGTGCACGTTATGACGAAAATTACACTTCAGCATATTAGTACATCTGCCCCTCAGTTTGAATTACCTCTCTGAACTGAGGGTACAGTTCTAAACTTTAATTATGAATAGTGATTAAAATCTATTTAACATCACAGCCATTTTTAAGTAGCTCTGAAAGTTAGGCGGTACATAAATGTATTCCACTGGAGGGATGTTCTTGGATAAATAAAACATGTGATTTATGAATCAGCAATTGAATGAATAAACCTTTAAAACTGTAGTTTTTCTGTGATCCTTATTTCAAAGTGCATTCTTTCACATGCTGGTACCACTTTAAAGTAGAACTTACAAATGGAAGGGCACCTTTCCAAGAGCTCACAAGGCATATCACAACTGCGGAGAGAATAAGCGAAGGCTTCCAGGCCGGCGGTTCATCAACCCCCATAGTACTGCTTCACAGCCCGGGACCATACCAGGTGTCATTTAAATACACTTTGCACTGACAGTTCAGTGTAAATGGGCTAGTTATTTCAACACGGCGCCCATGCTCGCAGCATTGTACAGGCTCTTAATGAAAGATAATGGAGATTGTCCATCAGTGATGAAACCCCTTGTTCTGCCACTATGGTGATCACAGGCTATGGAAGGCTGCTGGGGGGGCGATGCTAGAGAGGCGACACGGCGCCACGACAACAGTAGGTGGCTAATGAGTCATTGTTGTGAAGGAGTTGTGCGTCTCCCCAGCACAGCCCAGGCACGACCAAGGGTGTGAAAAGAACAACAAACGCAGCAGCGGGCCAGCCGTAAAAAAAAAAAAGGTTGTATCACTACTACACGTCAAAGCAGAAAGCGGCGTAAACCAAAGCTCGAGTCTGTGATCACGGAAGAAGCAGGAGCTGTAAGGTGACCTCCTGGCCTGGCCTTATAGTCTTCTTCCATGTGGCTCAGGGGCCAGTTTCGCTTCAGTGCGTCAGTCTCCCGTTTTCGAAGTCCCACTGCAGATTCTGTGCCGCGCTTTCAAAAGTCAACTTGCTCAGCAAATTCAACCCGAGAATGACTCACAAGTCAGAGGCATATTATGATACGGCCCAGAAAGACTAGCTGCCGTGGAGGAAGCACAGGCCCCACAAAAGCCCATATTGAGATACTGTGGGGCACTGACCCCTGAGTCACCCGAGTCACCTGACCACTCTAAAAATAGGCCTGGTTGGGAGAAGGGGAGCTAATTATCTACTCCCCAGGTGTGGAGCTACAGACCGGTTTCGCAGGTGACTCGTCAACTCCTGCTGCTAGGAAGTCTTGGTCCAGTGCACAGGAGCCCACTTCTGTGTGATCTACCGCCGAGCTGACGCAGCAAGAAACACAGCTAAAAAAGTCACACAGACCAGAGGGAGCTTTTTGCATTATGCAAAAAAAGAAAGAGAGAAATCAAGCCTCGTCATGTAGAGATAAAAGAGGTGCTTTTCTCTGGCCAAAAGCACTTCACATAAGAGTGGCTGTCTTGATAGATGAAAGGCAAGTTTTTTTACAAGCTGGTCCTCCTTACGATGTGTACGCCAGTCTTTTCAACTGAAAAGATATCTAATCAAGGAGCATTGGGTTCACTCTTTTCGCCCCATAGAGCGCAAACGTCACCTTTGCAGTAGTTGCTGCTACACCGCTATACTCCAGCAGTTTTCTTGCTATTATTCCACTTTAAGTCGGTGGGTGAAAGGTAAAAACCAAGGACAGGACTTATGAAATCTTGTCGACACTGACATTTTGTTCTTGACAGTGCTCATAAATAAAACACAACCTACCAAAATGATAAGCCAAGAAGCCAAACTAAGAATTTGCAAAATGTCTAAACTTCTGTCCCCCAAAACCATGCGTTACACTTTCAGCACGACAATTTCAAGGACACTACGTCGCTGTGACACATTGACTTTTCACTGATGTGTGTCTGAGATGGAAAGCCATCAGTATAGCAAAAAACAGCAACACGGTCTCAATTTGGCAAGGGGGGGAGGGGGCATGGGGCTCTAAGGGGCAGGACAGCTGCCGTGGGGTAAACAAATAGCTAATCTGACTTTAGCCAACGATTGAGCGCTGCCTTGCCACAATAAACGCAGGAGATCCTCCTAAAGCCCGACATAAGCTCTGCCCACGTACTGCACGGAGCTGGAGAGCAACACCGTGACAGCAGAGGCAGCCCAGCTCTTTGTCACACTCCCTCCCTGATCTGCTGCAGTGATGCTAAAAACGGGTCTCGCCTCCATGTGCTTCTCTGTGTGGCGGCTCCACTACTGGTCCCTACAAGGACAGCCACGTTCCAATCACAAAGGTTGCGGAGATAACACTGTAACAGGACCATGTAGTCCAGCTGGTGTATGCGGTTATGGACCACCGCCAGAGGGTGTCACTGTTGCTACATTAAAACACAATGTGTTCGCGTGCTTTCTTGAGGACAACAATAGTGTATTGCTTTTCCGGAAAGAGGCTTTTTTTGGGCTGATTTTCATCTATAATTATTGTCAGCAAGTGTTTGTTTATGGCGACTCTTTGTAAGTGACTGTAATTGGGTTTGTGTCAGTCATACTGTATATAAAACTGCCTGGCTGCGAAATTACACACACAATGCTTGCACTGTACACAGCAACAGGAAATAATAGTGAGTTTTTCTTGGGGGAATATTTTCACACTCATGGTTCCTTCTATCAGCAAACTACTCTAATCAACCGACAAGATGGAGGTTATCACTAGCAATGTTGCAATCGATGTCTGTTGGCAGCACACGTAGCAGGGCGATGCTCTGTGGAGAGATCGAGAGGGAGACGCAGTGGAGTGTGAGCGACTGAATGGCAGGGATTGATTGCATAACAGAGCCATCAGTGGGGCAGTAGCCCACGCACTCCGCAGCCTCCTCAGCCCAGCCCTGCTCTGTGCACAGGCCTGCCTCTCACTCACAAGGTACCAAACAAAATGGCTGAGGGAACTGCTACTAGTGGGGGGAGGTGGGGTGGTCGGGGGGTGAAAACGAATGAGGCGTGCAAGACATCTTCTTCTGTACGACGCTGCCTCCCGACACCTCATGTGACAATGCAAATCAGCTTAATTTGAATTTCGTAAAAAATATAATAAATGGAGGCACCAGCCATGCACGTACTGCGACATATTTACTCACACGCACACGCTTCCGCTGGTGCTAGCCTAGAATACAAATGACAGACCTATACCCAAGCACATTAGTCATACTTTACGTCTACGGCTGTTTGCATAAGCCAAGGCAAGTTTCCAGAGCCTCTATGTCTCAGGTTGATCCCCGTCGTTAAGGTTTGACCTTGAACCAGTCTCTCCTATAACGCTGGAGCCTTGCCTCGGTGTAATATCAGTGTGTGTGTGCTGTAAGTATAGGGTGGAAGACGGAGGTGGCACTCAGTGGTAAGCGCCGTGGCATCGAGGGGGAGTAGGTCACGACCGCGGCACGACTTAGTGCATCTACACAAGGTCTTGAGACGGGCGTGCGTGTGAGGCAAGACTCAATCAGCATGCTTTTACCTTTAAGTGTAAACACGAGGTTTGACAGTGGTCAAGATGTTTTGAAAGGCTTTCAGTCGATGGTACCCAGCCAAGGCCCTTACAAAATGACAAAAGATACAAGAGGATGCATCCCAAATCATTGGGTAGGCGAACACAAGCAAAAGGGGAGAAGGCAAAATATAAGTGTTCCATAGTCCGTTCCTTGTGCAAACAATTACGCGGGGGTGGTAGACAAACTCATATTCTTTTCCGTATAGGGTGCGAGAGTTGAAAAGACAACAAATGGTTGCAAAGGGGAGACCCAGAGCCAAGTTAGTGAGCCTCCAAGTGAGACCAAAGATTCAAGGACACAAAATGTCTTTATGGTCCTAAACAATCTTGACCAATGCCAAACAAAAGTGATGTAATACTTATACATTTGGACCAGGATCAACTAGGAGTGTGACAATAATAGCGATGTTTGTGGCTGGATCAGTTTCGTCTTGAAAGTCGTTTTGACTTTCCTTTGATCTATCCGTCATGGGTCAGGGGTCAGAATGTCATGGGCCAATGGGACTCGGCAGTGGCCCGGTGGCGTGTGCCAATCAGCTGCCTCCGCTCTCACCAACCCACAACCCCCTGCTGACTCCACACCCACTCGCCCATCCATTACCACAGGCAAACCTGTTGCCTAGGCAACCCTAAAGCACTTGCGACTGTCCGAGCGTGAAAAACAAATGATTTGCTTGATTCCCTCTACCTTTCATTCATTCATCATTTATCCCATCATTACTCATGTATCCATATTAATCAGCTAACCAAACAATTTAAAATGATCTTTCCCCTTTTAAAAGATGTATAACGCTGAATCGGGGATGGGTGACAACTAAATCCCCCACAGTTGAATGCATTTAATGCAGTCCAGCATTTAGAAAATTTTCGGCAACGATATTTCGGATAGGCCTATTCATAATGTCAAGAGAAAATGTCAGTGATACAAAATGTGATGAGATATAGCCACCGTGACAGGTCCGCTTGATTCATTTCACAAAGAAAAAAAAGACTTAATTGGTACAGAGAAACAGACAAAAAACCCTTAATGTGCTCAAGCAGCATGGTGTCTCTCATTAGAATGACTTTGACATCCGCGAGTCTCACAGAAAAACCGATGGGCCTTGCTAATGTTGTGCTTCTCTTGCCGGCGGTGGGAAATGATACGTCCCAGAAAACAGCAAGGAGTAGAAAATTGTCTGTCGAATGTTATGTTGTTTTTTTTTTGTCTTGGTGGAGGACGTGCGTGCCGTTGTGCACGTGTGCACCACGCACACGCTGAACATGAAGTCTGGTGATGCTGCATTCGCCGATGCCAGTCGACAGGGCGTGACACACAACACTCCCCCTACTACGCACCCACGACCGCCGCGACACACACACGTCCCCACACCCACTTCTCACGCCAACACGCTCGCAAACCCCACTCCCCCTCACAGCTGGAGGCTGATGTTGCACTCAGTGTTACTGTTGCTTTGCCCCTCGCTGCACAGGGCGCAGCAGGAGTGTAGCCCACATACCAGAAGCTTACATAAAAATCAAGATACTATAGAAATGGAGGGCACGGTGCGAAAGGGCAGACGGGCTGCCGTGTGCACCCACGCGCACACACACACACACACACACACACACACACACACACACACACACACTAACAAGCATTGTGCATCCACATGTTCGTGTTCCATATTTTTTGTTTCACGCGCGCACACCTTAACCCGGGCTTTGAGACGTGATCAGGGTTCAGTGGTCCATTAGCAGTGTTTTCTTTCCACCACATCTCTAGCCTACATTCAAGCAGCGAGCTGATGCCATGCTCTGTACAACCGCCCACGTCCACCCGCACAGAGAGGGAGGGGAGAGGAAGAAAGACCAAAAAGAGGTGGAGAGAAAGACAGCGCAAAAGAGAGCGAGCGAGCGAGCGAGGGAAAAGGAGCGGAAGTGCTTTCACTGTGAGAGTCCAAAGATACACCATGGGAACACAAGGCACATTGCTTCATGCTGTGTCCTTAACAAACGAGAGCACTAGCAACAACAACCCACACACACACAGACACACACACACCTCCCCAAGGCTGTTTGCCAGGCTCTGCTTATCACAGACCAAGGCTAGCGGGCTGAATAGGACTGAGGTGAATGTACACCGCATTCCTTTAGGTTAGCTTTCTGCTGTTTTTCTAATGGGGGAAGTGTTTACCTGGTGCACAGCTCCATACGGTAATGTCTCAACAAACACCTGCAAATGAAAAGCCGGCAGCGCTCGTTGGCCTGCCAAGCACATCCGAGACAGTCAGCAAGTGTTTGTCCCCCAGGCCAAAGCAACAGCTTTTATCGATTGTGTGGAAAGAGAACAACCCCCTTGCCTCCCCCCTTTTTTGGAGTCTTTTTTAGTTTTAAACCCCCTGGGTTGGCCCCTTCATCTCAGTCTAGACACAAATCAAACCTTGCCCCAAATCAAAACAGCAGGGGGTTACCTTCCATTCCACTTTTCAATGACTGCTGATGCATCAAAGGAAGGAACGCTCTAGGAACTGACTTAGAATAGGCTGGAGTGGTGCTACTCGAGGAACTGGCAGCTGCGCGACAACTGTATGGCGACAGCGGGAAAACAGCCAGTCAAAACATCCCACCCCCGGGTTGGTGTGGCTTCAGAGAGCTGGAGATCCCGTGGACGGTCACAGTGACCGGGCCTCCCCGAGACGGGCGAGGGAGGAGGGAGGACGTCTATCAGCACTACACTACATCATCCGTGGAGAGGGGCTCCTCCGCCGTACAAGGCTCCTGGCTCCCAGTCAAGGTCGCTTGCGTGTGGACAACCCTAGCACGACTCTCCACATAGGCTTCCTATCCGGGATGGGCCCTCTCTCCTCCCTCGTCCCCTCGTACGACAGGGCAGGAAATGTGGAAGTAGCATGGTAGGAGAGGAAAGAAAAGCACCCTATTGCGGAGTGAAAAAATGGCACCTGACTTGAGACTTGAGAATCGGAAGCTGTGCGTTGCGTTCACTGGGCAGTCGGTCTTGTCCAGTACGTACGCCTCCCCACGACCTCCAATTAGGTCACTGCAATTTGCCCCTGCATATCTGTCCAGTGCCAGTGAAAGATTGAGTGTTTGCACGTGCGTCACCGTTCTGAAGATGCTGGTTTTTTAACCCTTAAATCTTTTCAACTGTAAAATAAGTTATGTCAGATAATGTTAATAATAATACATCTTTATTTATGTAGCACTTTTCAAAACAAATGTTACAACTTGCTTTGCAATAACAATATAATATATAAGATATTTTAAATAGGATAAAAATTTAAAGGAGAATAATTCATTTATCAATCAAATCAGAATAAAATATTATTTTTACATTTCTAGCCACTGGCTTAGCATTAGCAGCCAGATCACCAAGGTAGTTCTGAATTCAATTAATAGATTTAGTAGGTCCAAATAAGATGCTCAGATTTTTCTTCATTCAACTTTAGAACATTCATTAGGGGTATGAACTGCTCGGATCACTGGCATTTACATTTAAATAATGCTGAATGTCACCAGCATAGCAATGGAAGGAAACTTTGTATTTACAAATTATTTGACACAGAGGCAACATGGGCAGACTATACTATACTGGACCTAATACTGAACCTTGAGGTACAAGACATTTAACTGGTAAGAAGGAGGAAACAACGCTGCCCAATTCAACTGAGAAAACAACCATTTGAAAGAAAATGATGAAGCCATTATAAGCTGTGTCGGTTATTCTCTCTCTCTCTCTCAACGAACCTGGATAATGAGATATACATTCAAGCATGGTAAAAATTTTGAAAAGGAAATGTATATGCCTTCAGCAGGGGCCACATAATGCAGTGTCACCAACTGAAAAATGCAGTGGCAGGGAATGAGTTTGTAAAACACTGCCTTAGACTGAAGAAGAATACAGTCCGTCTAAAATAAAAAGGTACAGTAGTAGATAGTAGAAAATAATTAAAGTTAGGCTTCCTTGAGCACAAAATGGATAATTATGCCTTCATCTCTCCAGAAATGCTTCTACCTTTGAATAAGTGAAGTGACAGGAGAGCCTTATTCAAAAGGGTGCATTATGCACTGTACATCATATACAGAAAGATGCATGTATTCTTCAGAGTGTGCGTCTGCTCTGAAGGGAAGATAACCGTACTGCTGTTGGCTCATTCAACACTAAGAATAGGTACAGTGCAAATGAATGTACGTCAACTCATAGACACAAACACACACACATACACAAACACAAACATACATACATACATACATACATATTCACACACAACGAAGGACTATATTGGCAGTCTGAAAGTGCCCTGTGTTCTCATTAAGTCGAAAAAGACTGCAGCAGTGCAGTTCAGTGCTCCCAGGAGAAGCTAAAGGCTTAGAAAAAGAGAAGTCACCAAAAAAAAAGCCTTAAAGCCACCTTGATTACTTCAAATAAACAGCAAACCGCAGAGGAGGGGTGACCTCTTCTTACCCCAAAACAGGTTCAGCCGACAATGCCAGTGAATAGTGGCAGATTGCGGCATGATTACCGTGAGGGTCAATTCGCCTTGATTGACAGGCACTTTCTCCATAGTGAATCGCTGTGCTTCCCAATCAATTTAAACCAGAGACAGTAGTGAGGACAGCATGGACCTTTGATGCTTTTCAGCCCCAGAGAGTGAGCGGGGCTTGGACCGGGGATTTGCTCGAGTACTGTACATATCTGCTTGGAACACATCGGCAAGAGGAGATGAGCCGAGCTCCGTGTTGTCGTGTTGTGAGGCCGGCCGCTCGACGTCAGTGCTTTAGGCTGCCGGCCAGCACCGGAGGAGCAGGGAGGGGGCAGTACAAGCGTGAACTGCAAAATGGCCTTTTTTCCCTCCAGGACTTTCCTGCCCGAGGCCTGGCAGCACGCCTGGC
Source organism: Galaxias olidus (assembly GCA_026901105.3). Taxonomy (NCBI): domain Eukaryota; kingdom Metazoa; phylum Chordata; class Actinopteri; order Galaxiiformes; family Galaxiidae; genus Galaxias; species Galaxias olidus. The sequence goes on from JAPMUY010004921.1 coordinate 24,661, forward strand.
CCGTGAGTTGGCTTCTGCCATCGAGCAGGGCCGGTCCCTGGCATCATCTCCAGATGGTGCTGCTTGGGCTGAGGTGTCCAGGAAGTCTGGAAGTGAGGGATGACACCGTTTCCTGACTTCACATCCGGCGGCACAGGCCCACTCTGGCCACGTCAGGCAGGGCCTCAGAGACCGGATGTGCCTGTGTCCTTGTAAATGCCTCTGGACCAAGGACATGGCCATGGATTGACGAGAATCTACCGGTGGTATACTCATATGTACGCAATTACCAAAGGTAATCTTCAACAGATTAAGTGATTTAACAAATAACTCCCTAGTTCATTCTTTGCAAAGGACAATACTGACTTTCTAACATATGAATACACTACTGACTTGATTTGGCTATAGCCTAATACCTTCTGTTAAACAAAAAGTGAGAAGTCAATATCTGATAATAATACGTGGCCTTCGTTTGGTGGGAGGTGAGAAAGAGGGCGAAGAAAGTAGAGCTGTTTGCCGCAGCACGTTTTCCACTCCGAAGCAGGCATCGCAAATCATTTGGCTCCTAAATGTCAAATCTAACAAGAGTGGAAAGAGTCGCATCAGTTCCCATTTTCGAAAAGTTCTGGGCAAATGTCAGCGGATGCTCCCGCCAAAATTATGGTGCGTGGCGATGGACAGAATGCCAGCAACATAAGGAAACAAATCTTCACTTCTGGGAGGAGAGCAGAAGTGGTAATGCCAACATTTAAGTATCAACGAACACCAAAAGGGCAGAAATGCATGGAACAAAAAAACAAACAAACAACACTCACACTCACAAAAAGGGAGTTGGAGAATATACCACAAATCTTTTTCTTCCTTGTAAAATCATCACCATTATTCTCCTTTTGAATGGTCATGTAAAGAAAAGCCCTCTGAAAAAATCCAATACCTTAAAAAACCTCCAGACAGTTACATAATCTGCATAATTCTCCGCCAACATCTCCATCATTTTGCACCTTGCAATCATGTCGCCCTGCCATAGTCTCTCGGTCGCTTTCAAGGCTTCATCATTGGCAGCGTTGAGACACTGCAAAGAAGAGTGGAGATGGTGGAGAGCACAGGGCGAGAAGGAACTGTGTGTGTGTGTGTGTGTGCGGGGGGGGGGGGGGGGGGGTTGCGTATGTGTGTGTGTTTTGGGGGGGGGGACCCTCGGGCAGCTCGGGAGAGACGTGTTGTGTTGGGCGCAGGTTGATTTATGAGTCTCCTGTTTATGGATGAGGCTGCCTCCCCCTTATGTAACGCCACTCATTTTGGAGCAGCTACCGGGCTAGCAGAGCGCTCACCACTGGCTGGCACTCCACGGAGCCCCCCTGCTCCCTGCATGTCCCCGTGTCACATCGCATGATGTTAGCCTCGTTACAGAGATAGGACGGGGCCAGACGAACGGATCTCTGCATCATAAAAAGGCTCCGAAGTCATTTGTCTTTGTCAAGTTAAGTCACACGCCGCAAAGATAACAAAAATAGCTTTGATGAGGAGCAATTAACACACACAAAAAACACAGGAAAACACTACTTTTAAAATGAGCACATTCCTTTCCTTATACTACAACAACTAATATTAATAATACATAATATATATATATATATATAAATTCAACACTATGACCTAGATTCAGTGTTTAATAATGGCAAACTATATATGTTTGATATTATTTTATGACCAATGGTTAATAAAACAGTTTCCCCTTGGAATCAGTACAATTCCATCAAAAATTATAATCATAGCAACTCTTCACACGGCCGAGACAAAGCCGTATTCATGAAACTCTCAAGCCAAGCCACCACTACTCCTTTTTTTTAACCACATTTAAACCCAATGAGGAAACTTCAACTTCTCCAATACCCATCACTTACTACCGCGGACAGTGTGCTCCCTAGGCTTGGGCATGAGTGATACTCCACTGGCCAGAGGAGAAGCAAAAGCTCACCAACAGCAAAAGAACTGCAGAGGGAGGTGGAAATGTATAGTGCTGATCTGGGAATGTGTGGCGGGCCCTAATACTCCTGTTTGGTCCTGGCTGTGCTGTCTATGGCAATCCCCCACACACACACACACACACACACACACACACACACACACAAACACACACACACACACACACACACACACACACTTCTAACAAACAAACTCACACAAAACACACAGGCAGGCAAGCAGCGTCGACTGGGAGGAGAACGGGCTTAGTGTGGCACTGTGGCAGGTAAACACCGCGTCATTTATGAAACATACTGACGATTCTCGAAAACAAACCCAGGAAAGCGTTGCGATGCCAGGCCAACTTCTGCAATCAAACTGACAATGTAAAACGCACACACAGACGTTTCAAATGATGCCGCGACTCCCTGAAGTTTGTACATTAAAGGGACGCCTGTCAGCAGGGGAGAAATATTAATAACCACTGATTAGGTTTCTACACCTGCAGCAGTCCTTTAATGAAAGAACAGAACATCTCCCTAATGATGCTTCGGTGTGTCTGCAGCAAAGAAAGAAAAAAAAAACACTGCAGATGATTCAGCATACAACTGTGAAAAGCTGTGGGTGCCGTGGTAAACCTGGTAGTGGCAGTTCCTGCAGTCCGAGGGTGACAGTGCCGGGGTGGCATGGCCAAAGAGCTGCTCACCACCCCCCGGCCCACGCCCCATGTGCCACTGGAACGGGGCCGAGGTTCAAAAGTAATTACATGCCTGGCTTAAACAGAGAAGCTCTGCAGAGGAGGATTGGACAAATTGATACAGTGGCAGAGGGCTGTGTGATGAGAGGGCCGGAGAAGTAGGCCAGCCAATGGGGGTGGCACAAACAGCTGGGGGACCCTCCGGGGGCTGCGGAGCCCATGCCTCGGATCAGCCAAGCACACTCAGTTGTTCCCATCCCCCAACACCCCCCCACGACCCCGTCATTTAGAACGTCTTACATGGATACCTCATCAATGCTAGCCAGTCTACACAACAAGGCAATGGGCTTCAACTCTCCATCAAAACACAGGCCACATGAGAGAGCGCCACATGGCAGAGGTTCCGCCCCTTTTTCACGTTCCTTCTTTCCTCGGCGGCTTAGCAGTCAGCCCATAGACCCGGCAACCCATTAGAGGGCTTATGGGTAATTGGAGCACTCGAGTGTTGAGAGCGGGGACTCACATATCAATTGTGCAGGTATTACGTTTGCTGACAGAGAGGGCCAGAGAGGCCAAGAATTCTGAAAAGGTATGGGTTTGTTTTATTCATATTCCTATGCGCCTTCAGGGTCTGTGACCTTTGGTGTACGTGTGCTTAGCAAGAATGTCAGGATGGTGAAAGAGGACAAAAAAAAGGGCTAGCCCAGGTGGCCTGGGGCCTACATATAACAGCTGGCAATTTGGTCTTAGCATAAGGATTATGCAATGACAGTGGCTGGTGAGGTAACCTCAGGGCAAAATAAGTTGAACGGTCCTCCTGAAATATTCATACACGTGACAGACTGCTCTTCAGTGGCGCTCTTATATGGTAGGTGCCTGGTGTTTGAGGGGCAAGCAAGCTATAATATGATTCTGAACGTCTCCTGGGTGCATTCAATGTTGACATAATGTGGTTTCCATGAACATGACTTACCTGCAGGGTTGCATTATGTCGAGTATCAGTCATAGGACGGGATCAGGGAAAGCATGGGGAGAAATAGAAGACAGAACGTCAATCAATAGCCAATACAACTGACTGATGGAGACAACATCATGTCAATCGGACATCCGAATAATGCACAATTTTGTCGTGATTACGCGATAGCTAATAACTTTGCATTGCCAAACTTACAACAATGGAATATTTTCTGAAGTTAGTTAATACACCGCTAATTTGCATAACGTAGCCTCGTCTCCAAAACGTGATATGAATGATTCATGAGGCATCTCAAAGTGTGGCAAGCTGTCAGCGTATGATTTATTGTCCACGAGTCTTGATCTGGTTGACATTTGGATATTTTGACATTCAGTCAGATGTCAAAAAAGCATGTCAATAGCCTGTAAGGGGAGCATTAATCTTTAAAAACAAAAAATGAACATATAAATTGTATTGAGCACAGTTGTAGTCAGATTTGCATAACAATCCAGGCAGATACAAGTTCCAGGATCATTCCTATTAAAGACAACTACAAATATTCAAATTGCTTTGTAGGGAGAAACTCCACCAGCACCTAAAAAACTTGGATTAATTCATGTTGTCATGACACTCTAAAATATAGAGCCAACAAAAAAACAGCCAATCAGTTTAATTCAATCTGCTATGTTCAACTCTTCCGAATGCCACATGTGTAGAGGACATGGTTTTTAATACTTTATTAACCTCATTGATGGTGCTCTTGTTGCTTGTAGCCTTCTGCTCTATGTGTGCCTGTGGGAAATGCCACACCATGACTTCAAAGACGACTGCATATACTGTCATTTGAAAAATAATGTCATGATCTGGATGCGTGGCCTAACTGAAAAAATACATTCACTATGGACATTATGGGCAATTTTATACAGGGTTGCACTTTGGAAACCATTTTAAACTAATCTGACTGTGTATTAGCAGTGTATCATTCTAAATACAGTGCAAGTAAGTCTTGTTTTAGTCTCATTCTTTATCAAGCCCGAGAAGTCCTTTGATTTAATATACAAACTTCAATGTCCAATATGGTAAATATGCATACAAAGAGGCACAGGTCTGGAAACTTGGTAGGACATCAAATTGTGCAGGCTTTCGGGTGACATGGTCTGGAAACTTGGTAGGACATCAAATTGTGCAGGCTTTCGGGTAAAATGGTGATGTCATCACAGACAGCTGAAATATCCTCAATGTAATCCCATAAACCAAAGGGGGACTTTTCTTATTGAATTGATTAGAGTCTGCTTGTGAGGACGTCATCCTCGTCCCCTTCAAATCTGCTGACTCCCCCAAGCTCTATTGAGTTAGCGTCTCTGCCATCCATCTACCTGACCTGGCTCAATCTGGACCTGAGGACCGATCCTGATCAACGAGAGATAAGAGTCTGTCTTGGGGTGGCAGACTGCAGTCTGCCAGAGTTGGATACCGATGCGAAAAACCAATCCCAACAGAGAAGATCAGAGCTCAGAGAGGATTTTCCATCACTGGCTGCTGCTTTGCACTTATCTCTCCGTCCGTCCGGCCACCCACCCACCCACCCAATAACACCAGACACAGGTCTTCATCACCGCGGTGGACGATTGATGCCGGGAGTAAGCCCAACGCAATCGTATTACAAATCAAAATAATCCTCAAAAAACTGTATTCAGTTCTCCAATCTAGAGTAAATCCAGACGTTTTTGTAATGAAGGATGCCCTGTTGGAAAATCAATATACTGAAATCTTCATATTTATACTGTACAAACATACATACATACAGCAGCAGGTTTAAAATGTTGGGGGAGCTGTACAGTTATATAATATATATTACCGTTTTACTAAACTAATGCAATTGGAGAGGTGCAACACCTTGTTCCGTCTGAAACTTGGAAGGCATTCATAAGCATCTGAAAAGCCTCCATGTTTGGCTCTGCCTTAGTCTGGCTAGCCTTTGAGACTACACAGGGCCGCAGCAGCTGTATTGCTCAGCCATGGTTATATGGAACCATAGGTATTTAATCACCGGGTGGACTGGACAGAGACCAGAACATTCCACAGTAGCTCCATGAGTGGTGGTGCAGTGATCAAGTAGCGGTAGGATGACATCCATGGCTGGACGCTTTGATCACACGTACGAGAGAACGTCAATGAGAGGGACAACACATAACCCCTGTAGACAAAGATAAAGTTTAGCTTCAATGAGGGATTGACGTTGCAGATGAGGTTTTTTCCCTGAATGCACAAGCAGACTGGACCCTTTGTTATTGAACTCTGAAAGTCTCGGATCATGCCCTTTGCTGCTTTTAAGAACACACAGAGCTACTGGGATGTATTCTTCCTACAGCCATTCAGCTTGGCCCTGGCAGTAGCGCAGACTTAGACAGCCCCTGCTTGACCTGTCCTCAGGCCAAGACATCTGACAAGATCTCATCTCTTTGTGAAAACTAAGGATGTCTGGGGCCCCTGTTCACTACAAACAAAGGGGGGAATAACACCACACAGAGTAATGGAAAAGTCACCACCTATACTCGTGTGGGTGTGTGTGTTTAAGGAGAGAGAGAGAGAGTGTGAGAGAGAGATAGAGAGAGAGAGAGAGAGTGAGAGAGAGAGAGAGAGAGAGAGAGAGAGCAAACGAGAGAGAAAGATGGGGGGAGACAAAGAGAGTGAAAGTGTGTGTGTAAGGAGAGAGAGAGCGAGAGAGAGAGAGAGAGAGAGTGTGTGTGTGTGGAAAGTGGTGTGAATTGGCCTTGTCAGACAAGCAAATTGGAGAAAGGAGGCTGCTGAGGTGGCAGACTTCCGAACCATACCCCTCCACCCCCGCTACTTTCCCTGCTCCCAATAAACCCCAGCCCCCACTACATTCAAACCCCCGAAGGGCTTTTGTGTGTTTGTGCGGGGGACATACCCCACCCCCACCCCAATCGACTACTCCAGCCATTCTGGCCAGCTCCTTGGCTGTTACATAACAAGCCGCCGCCCACCCACCCACCAGTGGATTTGCTCTGTCCTCTCAGCCTGATCGAGATGCACTCAACGAGGATGGCTGGTATAATGACTGTTCAAACCCAAAGCTCGCCACTGCTGAAACTGAGAGGCATGCAGGCCTGTCGTACTCCGCTTTTTTTGGAAGAGGCTCATTCTGGACAGTTCTCCCAGGCCTTGGACACTCCCAGGCCAGCTGTTACAGGACCTCCAGCTGTCCAGGCAGTGTAAACTGAGACGCCACTCAGATGACCCCCCCCCCCCCCCCCCGCCAAGTCTGACATCTGGCCGTCCATCAGGGTCACTTTGAAACAAGCATTTTTGTTTTCGGAGTGAGACACTTGATAATAATAACACACCACCTCAGCTATGACACTCACCTTTGGGTCCCAGCTCAGAGTCTTGGCAAAAGTACTAGGGAACGGGTTCATAGATATATCAATCATGTACCTGTGAATACCCACACAGGCACAGAATAAGGGGCATGTATACGCACACAATACTACAGTCATTTACGCACACAAAAAGAACAGACTGGAGCTTTTTACACAGTCAGACTATTCAAAATCAAATTAAGATGCACGTCTTTTTCCATTTCAACCCCAGAGTCGTTCTCAGGGCCTGTCATTTCTGAAATGCACAGTGCGTTAACAAGTGGCATGACTCTCCCTCCCTTTTAACCTTTTAGTATTTTGTCTGAGGGCAGCATTTTGTCGGCGAGGAGCTCATCTTCTGAGAGCTGTTTTTCTGCCTGCTGAACGAGGCACTTTTCCTGCCAACACCCTTCCACATTCTCATCACCCAGCCTGGTTCTGCTGAAAAAACTGCATCAAGTCAGCCCAGAGCAAGTCTCTTAGCTTAATTTCAAAGGAGGGAGAGAAGGATTTTATGCACGTTTTTTTGCTAGGTACGCACTGCAGAGCATCCTTTCACAGGGTAAACAATACGACTCCTTCAAGTTTTGCTGGTCTTGCGTAAGAAGCACTGCGACACAGAACATCTATTTAAAAACAAGGGAACCTATCAACCGCGTCAATAAGAAAGAACAATTAAAACATAATCCAAGAAAACTAAATGGGCACAGTGAGTGTTTGTGACATGACGGCTACAGCTATTTACCATTCTGGTGACCTTCCTGTTCACAAATCTCCATAGTAACAGAGCTTTCCTAACCAGGAGGCAAAGCATTCATATTAATAACTCAGGATGCAAAGCCCAGTTTTGGTTCCATTCTTTATTCACATTCGCCTTCTGGTCCTTACATTTTTCATTCTTGAGCATAAAAATTTTGTGTTTTTCGCCAGTACCTTTCTTTGTTTTCTAACAAAGCAAAGTTCATATAATTTTTTTTTTCCATAATGTATGTATTTGTATGCAAAATGATGCAGCATTACGGCCATTAGGCTTTCCACCACCGTAACTAATGGCTTTACGGAACTCGAGAGCATAAAGCCTAACAATGTATGCAGTGACAAGCTATAGCCTCTAACCACCTGTGTTTAGCATCTTATTTATATGCTGTGCTTAAGATTACAATCTTACAAGGCTTTTACTACATAAAATAAATACAAAAGAAAAAAGATTACCTCTAGCATTTAAATGCTGCATAACCTTTGTAACTAAATAAGTATAGGTAGGTGAAGTAATTTGATTTAAAAAAATTATTTTGGTTAGAATATTCTCATAAGCATTTTTTTTTTCTAAACTTATAGAAAAATGTATCACAACCCATTATACCTTTTAATAAGTCTGAGCACTCCACCTAAAAACAGTCACTGAATGTTTCAAACACATTCTATCTTCTGGAACCTATTATGAGGGAAACTGCAGCAGAAGCCTAGCCCCCAAAAAAGCAGTCGAGACATCAAACAACTGGACCGCGTCCAGCCAGGACTGACGGGGACAGGAAGTAAACAGAACCTCACAGCGTGCCGCGAGTGTCCTGAGAGGGGTAGCACTAACGGCTGAATGACCATCCTGGAGAGACCATCAGAGACGTGGTCCAAAATGGCACCCGCCACCGTGCTCCTACGGGGGCTTGTAGAACACAAGGGTTCACATAGTACGCCACATGATTTAGGTCACGGGTCAGAGCCAGAGGGAGCGGAGTGGAACAACTTTGGGTTATTCCAGTCAGGGAATGCAGGAAATGGGGGAATAAACAGTAACGGGGGTCACGTTACACTTCCTCTGTGATGCGTTCACAGAGGACGAGGTCTCTACTGCAGACCATGGAGAAGCTGGATTGAATCTCATCCAAAAAAAAGTTCCATTCAAAACAAAACGTGTACTGTCGCTTTAAGGGACTTCATTTTTGATATTTGGCCAAACCCATATGGTTAGAATGCTCTTGATCAAAGCTGCTATTCTTATTAATATGATCTATAATAAGCTCAATGCAAAAGAACACCTGAACATGTAGTATCTGACACCTTGCCTGAAGGAGCCCTTTGAAGGCACCAAACATACGAGGCCATGGGGCATGTGGCTGGTCTGTCAACACGATGACATATGCATATGGAATGTAGGACCTGGGTGATAATACTTCTTCAACACATGTTAACCATGTTAACAGACAGCGGCCTCATCTACAACACTACGAGAGCTGGACTGGAAACACAGATCAATGAAACAAAAATGAATGCAAAGTCTGCCAAACTTGAACAACAACATTTCTTCCACTTCTATTTCAACAACAACAATCACATTGTATCCCTAATGTATCATTAGTATTTCATATCTCATCTGGGGATTCATTCAATGACCAATGAAACCACGTGATATATTGTTGTTCTCGCGGTTGGGAGGAGGGAACGACGTCATGTCAGAGATTTTCCAGAGCAATACAGTAGAGAGTTCACCTTTAATGATAATGTGACCCTATGAGAGCTCCACAAGGGCTTTGTGATAGGAGTGGGCGCTTTAGGGAAACCAGCGTACCGCTAGGCCTTGAAAAGATTGGCAACACTGGCAGAGAATAGATGGTATACTCTGATAGCATCGATGCTTCCGCAATGCATTTACATCCCATAATATTGCCAAAATAAAATAATCGCATCAAGCACGGCAACACTAAAGCTTTTTCATTCGTCCTTGAGACTTGATTTATAGAAACCCTGACATGGCCTTGTGCTATAATTGTCATTATGAAATTTGATTCATTTCCACAGCCCTGACATCCTTAGATAGAATGCGCGTTCCCAATTAGCTCCCAAGAAGTGGAAGTGACTGGCAGTCGCCTGATTCAGTGCAGTAGCCGGTACAGCAGTGCATGCTGTCATACCACACTCCATTATGCCCTGGCATATGCCACGCTTCCTACTCCCTGCATCGTCCCACTATCATCACTAAGAATGTGTGCCTTGTGGGGGGTAAACGACAACGCACAAAGCTTCTCCAAAGAGAGGCTGGATAAAGCCCTGGTCCCTGTGGCTCGTTCCACACCACAGTCCTCCAGTCCCCCCCAACCTGGGGCTCTGGATCCTCCCACAGCTAGACACAGGACTGCTGGCAGGCAGAGGGGGACTTGGAGGCATATGTGCCTTTCCATCTGTTGCTCACTACCGGCTTTCCAAAGGCGCCCTTCCTCTGTCAGGGGCCATCTGCTTCCAGGCCCGCGTCGCTCTCAGGGGAGGAGTAGCACTTCCAACGCCGGGCTTGGGATGACGTTAGCGCACACCGCGAACCGGCTGGACGTATTAAGACTCTGACCACTGGCTCTCAGCCATTCGAAAAGAAAGCCATTGGGGGGAATTATAGGTATCAAATGACAATCCATTCTTATTACCTCGTTGTTGATGTGGCGCCGGACTAAGACTCAAATAAGGACGTCTAGTCCAATATACAAATGAGCCTGTGAAAACTACCCAATGCAGTAGCACTAATTGCAAAGAGCAGATTCAATTGGCTTAATACATCCCTGTGGCACAGCGGCTTAGTTTGCTTCCATCTCTCTGGTTCTGGGGTGGCCCACTGACAATGCAAGACCGGGTCCGAGACAAAAGAACAACACAGAAGGAAACACTATTTTATGTGTGTGTGATATATATCAAGTTACACTGTCCTTTTTTATGAAAAAGAAGTACCCCATTCTGCCCCTACAGAGTCAAAACACGAAGAAAAAGAAAATCAGCTGGCCATCAACAGGAGAGAGAGCCTTTGTTCCACGGAACAATGGAGGACATTCTGCTGTAAAGGATGGCGTCACAGTCTCTAAGCCCATGCCATGGTTCAGAAGCACTGAGGGGACAGCAGGGCTACTGACCAGGCGGGCCCTTCCACCCATCAGACGCATGCCTCGCGCATTAAACGGCCCGCTCCGCTCATCCCTGACAGGCAGGGGTTCAAAGGCCACGGCCAGTGTTTCCCACATTTGAATGGGGATGTAATGGGCGTTTTGACGCGCAGGACTAGGGTAGGCGCATGGAGTAATAACCGAACAAAGAGTCTTTTGAGCCCTAAGCGTGTGGAGACCCGGTCAACTGACATGTATCTGTCGTGGGTGAGAGGATGTCACTGTACGATGACGAAAAACAGTGGAGGGGGGGGGGCTGAAATTGAAATAATTTTCATGCACTTGAAATGTGTGTTAAAGGTACTCCTGGGTCGTCTGTGGAAGGGGGATTTTACCATTGTGTTTTGGTCCTGGCTCTGCCTTTCACCCTAAATGGATGTGAAAAGTAACAGAGGCTGGCGCTTAATAGAATGCCAGTCCCAACTAGGCTGACTGACACCATGGTTTGACACACCTTGCAGGTGTTCGTTTTAATCTCAGCCAATATAAAAAAGAGAGTGGAAGTGTATGGGTAGTAGAAATTGAAAGCTATACAACTGTACAAATAACTTCTACCTAATATTTCACTTGCATTAACATAGAAAATTCTCAAGTTTGTATTTACTATAAAAAGACTTGAGCCCTCACAACTATAAGCCAGAGCTGGGTTTCCTCCAGGCTTCCCAGATGTGTTTATATGGGATGATTTACTGAGGTGCATACATATC
>JAPMUY010004922.1:0-25000 GCA_026901105.3 Galaxias olidus
CTCGCTAAGCGATCTGCGCTCGGTCCAAGGTTATGCTGGAACACCTTTCTGTCCCAGGGTTCTAAGATGACGTGGGATCCTAAACTGGACGTTTATGTGACCCTCTGACCCCTCGGCCCTCCCTCACGCTTCCTTCCTGTCTTCCCCCTCCCCCGTCGCCAGCCCCTGTTGCTGCATTGGCCCACTCTCGGGAAAGCCTTACATGTTGAAATGCACTGAACTTCTAATGCCACGCGATCCCCTTTTGCTACTTCTCCCTGGTCCCACCCCCGGCACCTCCCGTACCCACCACACTACACTACCCAGGGTTCCCTTCTGTCCAGGTTTCAGACTTGAAACCCTGAGCGGTTGTACCTAGCGGCAGGACAAAAACCCCCTGTGGTTTGTACACACACTAGACCATCCTTAGTCTGTAGTCCCTGCCAAATGAACCTCACACACGCATTTCTAGCTACGCCAAATCCGCTTTGCGCTCACAGCTCAGCCAAAATGAAATAACAATAGTTGGTGGGAAGCCATGCCGTTACCCCTTTTGGCATGTACTCTTTTTCCACTCTCCTGAACCTGCTGCTGCTGCTGTGTTTGTTTGTGTGTCTGAAGCTGTGTCATGCGTGCATCTGCGTGTCTGTATGCGGGCGCACGCGCGCGCCTCTCAATGTGACAGTTAGGTGGATGTGTCGCATGCTCCCGTGGATGTTGTACCTGCATGCGGTGACGACTGCGACGTAACAGAACAAAGCTCCAGCCGCTCCTCCTCTCCAGGCTCCGTGCGGTGGCCGTTTGCTCTATTCTAGGGGAATTGTCTGGCCAGGGACATCACTGCCACCCGGGTGTTCACCTCCAGCCACACACAGTAGGGTGCGTGCCTGCTTCCCTGAATGAATAGAGGTGCGGCTCTCCGCGGCCCCTCGACACGCCACGTTGCGTAATCGTCCAGTACCCTTTGAGTCTATAGTGTACCCCGACGTGTGGTTCTGTTTGGAATGGGAATTTCACATGTAGCATATTACGGAGAGGGCAGATGCTTTTACAGACCGTTCTCAGTCTCTCCTAAACACAAACCTCTGTTTACAAAGCAAGCCAAAGTCCACAAACGTTTGTTTACTTTAATTGAGTTGACGAGCATTCAAATCTCTAAAGGGAACACTATTTGATGAGTGTTTGACGATTTTCTCGAGGGTCTACTGAGAAGCCTTCTGTCTTTATGAATCCTACTATTGAAACGATGTGTAAGACGTGTGAGATGTCAAACGCATGTTGTTGTTTTTGATGATCGTAAACAGTCATATTTTTTTGTTGGTGCAAAAATAACTGTATCAATGTATTAGTGATTTCCGACTACTTCATCAAAACACCTTCAGATGATTGTTATTGAATCTATTTACCCGAGTAAAATTTTTTATTTTGCATCAAAAAGCGTGGCGACAACTTAAGAAGTGATATGAAGATAAGTATTTTTCTACAGCGGTTTCACCCCCACTGGTCCTCCATAGGTAGAGTGGACCACAGGAAGGGGTGTTTCTCCAGTGACTCACTTCCTGTATTCTTTTCCAATCACAGGTGAAACTGGGATGAAAGTGAAAGTATATTTTTAACAACCGTAGTAGTCTCTGTAGAATTATAAGGCTCCGTAAGTAAAAACAAAAATACTTTTGTTGTAATAGAAAAAAAAACATCCTGTGTAGTTTATATAGGAAATTATAAGGTTAAGGCATCAGGATTAACGACTCAAAATATGAGGAAAAAAACATCTCAAACTATTTTACTAAAGTTTCACACAAAGTCACAAGCTTAAGCGAACGTTGCCACTATTGCTTTTAAAGCCAGCTACTATTTGTTTGTATTTTTGTCTCGGAGAAGGGCTGTCATGTTCTTCCTGTTGCTTTGGTGTCATGCTGTGACCATGTTTGTGTCGGGAACTGTAGTGAGTGACTTCCCTCGCTAAACTAGGTATTCGTTTCTCTTCTGTATATTTTTGGTACAAAGTTGTATGACGTAGTCGAGTTTTTACGTTGATGTTTTTTATGGTTTCCTGTCGTGTGTGTGGTTTTCTGCTCCTGTGTGTTTTTTTGGCTGAGTTGTTGATATTGCCTCCATGCAACAATGAAAGTTATTTATTGCAAATACCAGGCAGACTCCCGCTTGTCTTATTCTGAACTTTTCTTTTAGGTGACGCACGTGCTGGTGTGACATTTGAAAATTACTTACGTGTACGGTTCTCAAATACACACGGAGCCCTTTAATGATCTGCCCCTGATCTCTGGCTTTATAGTCAATGACCCTTCGTTGAGCCTGTGTCTAACGCAGCGTAGTATTCCAGTGGCAGAGGAGAGCTAGGCTCCCCACACACTCCCATGCCCCCTGTGGTCAAAACTGTGCCTTGCCGGGAACAACATCACACACATCAAAACATGCACACCCTCACATTTAGTGGTGCATGTGTGTGTGAGTCAGAAAGAAAGGAGAAAACTGTGTGTGTGTGTGTGTGTGTGTGTGTGTGTGTGGGAGGGCGAAGCACAGAGCGTGACAGTGCTCTGTTGGGCACAGATTATTCTGTGCTGTTCTGGCCCAAGGTCACAGAGTCACCCCGTCTCCTCTCTGACACAATGGAGCCAGCGCTAGCTAGAGGGCTGTTATCTTGTTGTCTCAAAAGTATCTCTCTCGTGCAGAGACTTTACACACACACACACACATATATACTCTCTGGGGTGGTATGATTGGTTTCCAGTAAACGGCACTCAGTGCGTGCACACACACAAACACAAGCGCACTCGTCAGCTGTTTTTTTCCATCAACGAGATAACGGAAAATGTTGGGGGTTTATTTGGGAAGAGAGGATTCTAGACCTAGACTACTCGATAATATATCACACACACACACGCGGTCCAGACATTGCTTTCCTGTCTTTTTAGTTGAACTGTAGGGCAGGCACCCGGGATGCCCCGGTCAGGTCTCCAATGTGCTGGTAAGAAGAGAGGGAGGGAGGAAAGGAGGGACCGGAAGATATCAGAGGGAGGATCAAGGAAGACATTCGACATCACTTTAACACTTTAACTTAGATCTTTATTAAAAAACAAAAACAAATTGGACAACAATAACATGAATGGAAAACGACATAATAAATAACCAAAGCTAACACTGCTGCGGTAGGATTGTTTTTGTTTTGTCAAATACACTGGCTGGAGTGAGCTGTGTAGAGTGTGTCAAAATCATGGCAGAAGGCACAGGAAGTGGAGGTGGGATGGATAACTGACTGTCAGAGCCATAGAGACAGGAATGTTTTAGGATAAGATGAACCTTTACTTTGACAGCAATTCAATACCAAGAGAAGTACATGTATTCAGAGGTCTGCCAACTGCGCTCTCATAAACTCAAACTGGGCCCGGTATTCGCATGAGGCAGTAAAATAAGCCAAGGGGATGAGAATATGCAGGCACACACTTACAGTACTGTGAAAAAATGTTATATCTTTTCAAATTGAAACCAGTTTATAAAACAGCAATATCAAACCGGCTACGAAGAAACGCATTTGGACCATCTGCCTCTACTCAAGCTGGCTTGCAAATATTTGGTATAACAAACCAGTTACATTTACAAGTAAAAGACCTGGACTGTGACATGAATACATAATATTGTCAATTCATGAGAAGTTTTTGTAATTTCACAGATCAGCCCACCACACATTTGATTATTTCATAGGCATATTTTGTCATTATCGTCCAAGACCAAAATTTTGATCTCTGCAAAATCTCCAATTATGTACGGTACATACACTTAGAAAAAAAGAAATACAGAAAATCAAAAGTCAGTCCGTGGGCTCTAGTACAATGACCTGGCCCTTTATTTCTGTTCAGGCATGTGGTCAGACACTTGTGTGATTATGGAACCAACGGGGGGGACCTTTGTGTACCACATGCCTCTGGAGGACGACCTCACCGATTGGCTAGTCGATCATTAGCTTCCCAAACCCATTGTCTGTGTGTGTGTGCGTGTACGTGTGTGATTGGTGTGTGTATCTCTGTGTTGTCGTTTTGTGCACAAGAGTCCTCTAAACCTGGATCCCCCGCCGCTGTCGACAGACCTCACGTCTCAGACATGGGCGCTCTTGGCGTGGTTGGTGGAGGGCACCGGAGGGGCGGTGCTGCCGGACTTGGAGTAGTAGAAGCGGTTGTTCTCCTGGTAGGAGCGGCTGGGCTCGCTGGAGCAGCAGGTGATCAGGGAGCCGCCCAGCAGAGAGAAGACCGAGCCCACCCAGCCGGCATACAGGGAGAACCCAAAGGACATCAGGCCCTGCTCGTGGTGGGCCCCGATGGGGAACCACACGGTCGAGATGCACCCGCACAGAGCTGGAGACACGCAAAGAGAGAGAGAGAGAGACACACTTAGATCAATGGCACACGCAAATCAAACATTCTGATATGATATGGACTACATCTAAAGATAAAGGATAACTGTATTACGCCAATAACGCCACTTATTTTTAGATTCCCTCCTGTGATGGTATGATGGAAAATGCTTCAAAGTAAGACCCAGGTATTTATGAGGCCGTAAAGAGGCAGATGTTTATGAAGCAGAAAGAGAGGAAGCCAGCCAAACCAGAGCTTTCCACACAGCACCAGGAACAGCAGGCTGGGTGTGGACTCCGACCGAGGGTAGGATGGGAGGAATGTGTGTGCTGGGGTCTGAGGGAAGGGCTGCCTGGCTTCCAGCAAACTCTGCTTGTGTGTGTGTGTGTGTGTGTGTGTGTGTGTGTGTGTGTGTGTGTGTGTGTGTGTGTGTGTGTGTGTGTGTGTGAGAGAGAGTGGGGAGGATGACGGTCATATACTGCATCCTCTGCTCTCAGCACCTCACAAGGCTCTGGGCTGGGGTGAGGAGAGGTCAGGGTTAGCGCTGACAGACCGCTTTCATTATTTGTTTGTCTGTGTGCGTGTTGTCTTCGACAAGGGGGCCTGTACAATAGAGTCTAACACACTTAAAAAAGGACATTTTAAATAGCTTTTGGTAGTTAGCCGGTTGCCAGAATAACACAATAAAAGGTATAGCTCCAGCCTCTTACCCACGATGAGAACCAGCACCCCGCCCACCACGCAGCGTTTGTTCTTGGAGCTCTGGGGCTCACTGCCCAGTTTGATGCAGGGCATGGACATGAGGACCAGGACCACTGCTGGCACGCCCAGTATAGAGCCTGTGATCATCAGGGCTCGGGCCGTCTGGATGTACGCTGCACACACACACAAACATCACAGCCTCTGAGCGTTGAGCTAAGGTAACATATTAAGGTTTAAGATAGGCTTAAGATAGACAAAATAATCCAATCACATGTTAACATCAAATCTGAGAAAACCTAGAACTACGTCAGTCTGAAAACGTCTAATTGTAGTGTATAGGATCATCTGATAAAGGTGGAAAACAGAATAAAATAGAGTAGAACGGAAAAGAACGACATGGAACTGAATACAACTAACTATTATAGAATAGAATGGAATGGAGTGTCCCCCTACCTGGCAGGTCCAGTATCTGTGTGAGGGAGACGCAGTGGTAGAGAGCCGTGGAGATGACGCACTCGGCCCACGGGCCCTTGGCCCCCAGCTCGTCCATCTTCTTACAGGTGTTCATGCCATATTTACAGGTGACCACCCAGTCGTTGGTGGCCGTGGCGATCACGATGCCCACCCAGCCCAGGCAGCTGACCAGGAGGCCGCTCAGCTGGAGACAGGAGTTGACCATGGCGCCGCGCGTGAAACTCACCAAAAAAACAAGTCAAAAAGGTTGAACAAAAAATAACCCTGGTGCCAAGAACGCCGCTTTATAATGTGAGAAAGGTCAAATTGGTAATGGAAGGTTGTAGGTAAAAAAAAAGTATTATTCCACAAAATACAGACGAGAAGCTGATCAATCCCTCTCGTGTCAGTTATTCCATAACGTGAGCTCAGGTCGTACTCATAACGAATGGATGTGAAGCCTCATCACGGCTTTTATGGACAGGAGATCTTTGGGGGGGATAAGTCCTAAAACTTTAAACCAATCAGGCGCTTAGGAACGAAACTGAAAAATGCACAGTCTCGCTCTTCAACCCTCCCTCCCTCCCATTGATTGTCTCTCTCTCTTGTCTCTCTTTCTCTCACACACACTTTCTCACTTTTTTCTCACTCTGTTTCTCTCCCCATCACTATATCTTTGTTCAGGGTAACACTCCTGTGTTTGGCTTTGTTTTGAGTGATGTTTAGAGTTTTAGTGACATCTAGTGGCCATTTTGCCTCATCTCAGGCTGCTGGTCTATACAGAAGCAGATTAAAACGCCTCCTATTGTGATTGATTCTTCTGTCTCCTGGATCTCAGACATGAAAACATGCATCAAGCACAATGTTTGAAGATAACCATAGAAAAATAAATATCATAACATCAGCGTACACGCACGCAGCTTTTAGCTCCCGTCCCGTGTTCACACACATCTCCCATACTCTCAAGACTACCATCCGTCGTCTCATTGGCTCAACACATGAGCTGACCGATAATAGATATATGCCATAGGACTATATATGGACCCCACACTCTTCCTTCGTCCCAAGACCCAGAAATATCCAAGGCTCAAATCTTTGTTTTCCATGGGAGAAGGCTTCTTCTTTCGAAGCTGAATAGTAAAACACGCTAAAATAACCCTCTGGCATTCACTCATTTCAACACACTCTGGAAACCTTTGCTAAACTGGACTGTAATTTCCCCTTTCACGCTACCTTTCATGTGACTGCCTTTTCTCATAAAGCATTATTTTAGCTGAAGGTGGAATGGAATGCAAAATAAAATGGAAAATACTTTATTGATCCCGAGGGAAATTGTGGGCTGTAATAGAGCAGAATAGAATAGAACTAAATAGTAGGCCTACACATACCTCTAAATACCTGCTTTTCAAAGTCTAGTTTGGTGCTTCTAAATAGCCCTTCTTCCAGGTTTCTCCGTGAAAGGACTCGGGGTGTGGGTCCTCCTGTGGCCAGCAGAAGTCCTCCTAACACCGCCTTCGTTCCAGACGCAGCGCTTCAGGCCTGCTGGCCCGGCTCCCGTGCACGGGGCTCCTGGCGCCGTCTCCCCCCGGTTGGTTGGCGTCGTATCATTGTGTCGCCTGGGGGCATAAAAGCGCACGTCGCCGACACACCGGAGCAGGCCATTAACACGTGAAAAACCCTCCCTGTCACATTACGAGGCGCTAATATAGCTCTGACACACCGGTTATGATACGGGCTGCTATGACAGCCATGACACGAGCTGCTCGCACCCTGCTGAAAAACAAGTGTGGCGTGACGGGGGCTCCACGGCTTCCGCACACTGTTCTCTGCGCTGCGGCCATGCCGGCGAGGTCGGACGCTCTCTGTTTTTGAGAGGCTTGAGTAGAGAAGGAGATGGAAAGGCTTTTTACTCCTCCCCCCCACCCCCCCAGAGCCGGACTGCTATCAACTTTCCCATTGATTAGCCCCATTCCATTTTTGATCCCTCCTCGATGACCCTTTTATCTGTTACCGTGCAGACGGAACGGCCCCTCTGAGTGCCAGTGTTTGGGACTAGCTCCTCTCCCTGGCTAGGCTGGCGACGGTGAGAGACGGTGTGGATCGTGCAGACAGGCGTCTGAGGCGAGCCAGCCCACGACGCCGCTCCCGTCCTCTCCTCTCCTTCCTACCTCTCCTCCACGCCTTGCTCCCTCCCTCATTTGGGTAATGGAGGCGACGCGCCGCATGCAGAAAGACAGAGAGAGAGGTAGTGACTCAAAGTGAGGGAGAAAGTGGCACGCCTGAGAGGGGCGTCAGGGAGAGTCGCGCCAAAGCAAGACAGACAGAGAGGGAGTGAGTTACACCCCGATCCTCCTGTAATTCCCAGAACAGTTTGTCTGATACAGGAAGAGTGAGCCGGCATGGGAATGGGAATATTATGCT
The DNA here is from genome assembly GCA_026901105.3 of Galaxias olidus. Classification (NCBI taxonomy): domain Eukaryota; kingdom Metazoa; phylum Chordata; class Actinopteri; order Galaxiiformes; family Galaxiidae; genus Galaxias; species Galaxias olidus. Next base: position 7,923 of record JAPMUY010004922.1, read on the forward strand.
AATGAACCGGGGATCGACACGCCAACACTGTCAGTGAGGGATGACGGGATTTCAGCACTCCTGGGGATGAAGGGATGTGGGGTTCGGAGCTCGGAGCGGCAATATTGGCATACAGCCGTTGGGCGTGTGTGTGTGTGTGTGTGAGTGTGTGTGTGTGTTTGTCTGAAACTGTATGTGTGTGTTTGTATGTGTGTGTGTGTGTGAGTGTGTGTGTGTGTTTGTCTGAAACTGTGTGTGTATGTGTGCGTGTGTGTGTGTGTGTGTGTGTGTTTGTCTGTGAGTGTGCATGGGGAGGTGGGCCTCCTTAAATCAACGGGCGAACCAAGGGAGAGTGTCGGCCACCCTTCACGGTGTCAAAGCTGTCACTCTGCAAAGTGCCGGGGACGAGGAGGAATGGGCCTGCGGGTGCCGGGGCTAACTGAGACAGGTGGGCCTGGGGGGGCACTGGACCGGAGCTATGTGGCCACCCCGGGGGGACGAGGGGGACGGGGGCCGTGATGGAGATGAGTGGCGGGGGAAGGGCACCTCGGGGCTGTGACCACCGGCTGCCGCCTGAGGAGAATTCTATGCAAAATGTCCCGCAAAAGTCCACCAGTGCTTTTTTGAGAACAGGTTCAAAACGTCATTCAACACACAATCCAGGAGTCAACGGTTGTTGTTGATTCTGCACGTGACAAAGTCATTGAAGGCAGAAAAAAATCCTAACTGTCCATTTTGACGGAAGCTTGCCTTTTTAAAGATAAGCACCCTTCACTATCCATGTCAGAGTAGCCTGGGGTTAAGCACCTACTGTATCTTCACAGGGCCCTGGTTTTCTCAGAGCTGTAAGCTAACGGGGCCAACGGTGGGCCCTGCAGCACAGGGGCCCCTCTCCACCCTCTCCCCTCTCCACCCTCTCCCTCACCTTGTGTGCGCCAGTCCCAGTAGCAGCTGCTGGTCTCTCTGGCAGCAGCTTTCAGCACCACTTGGAGCACAAGGCTTTTCCCAAATCACATCTCTCTCTCTCTCTCTCTCTCTCTCTCTCTCTCTCTCTCTCTCTCTCTCTCTCTCTCTCTCTCTCTCTCTCTCTCTCTCTCTCTCTCTCACTCTCTCTCTCTCTCTCTCCCACTTCTCGGTCCGACGCGAGCGGCCCTGAAGCAATGGGAGCCTTCACAACTTGATTTGTGTGTGATCTCTCCACTGTGTCTGCGCTGCCGAGCAGCCATCACTCACCGCTAACTGTGTTAGCCATTAGTATCAATTAATCACAACAAACGCTGTTAGCCGTTACGCACAATGCATCACTTTCAGGAGGTTTGTGGAAGGAGGAGGTACTGGCTTGGCTAACTACCTCGCAGCCCAAAACAGCCTCTCAGCTCTGCTGGGGAGTCGAGCTCGTTCCTCATGCTTCAGAACGGGAGGGCCAGGGCCACGGGAAAGAGGAGGAGGGGGAGAGAGATCAACACATCAAAACGGAGAGAGGAAGGGGAGAACCAGAGAAAGCGGGTGAAAGGGGAAGGGAAGAGGCAGCGGAGGTGGAGTGACGGACGGGGAGGTGGAGGTGGCGGGGTGGCAGCGGGGAAAGAGCCCGCCGATGGAGCGACGGCGAGGAGGGAGTGATATACGCCGCGGCGTGGCCTTCCAGGAGCGCGGAGCGGGTGCAACAGGACTGTAAATATACGGCCGGCGGGCCCGCTTGTCATAACAGTTCATTAGTGCCATGGGCATTCAGAGTTATGGGAGCAGTCCGGGCAGAGGGGAGGCCAATGATTAACCCGAGGGGGCCATGTGCTCTACATTACCCCGCGCACCCGCCGCGTCCCGCGCCGCGACCAAATGCACCTCGCTCCGCCACGGCTCGCTGACACGTCGTTTCCTCCCCCTCTCTTTTCTCTTTTTTGCTTTTGTTCTTTCTTGATCTTTTTTTTGGGGGAGGGTGTTTAAAATGGGGGTGGCTTAAACGAGACTCCCCCTCGTCCTCCCTCTCTCTCCAGTCCACCTCCCCCCTTCCTACAGTCACCAGGAATAGAATGATCTACGGCTCCTTTTTGGCGCGGCGGGCTGCGCAGCACCTCGTGCAGGAGGAGAGGGGGTGGGAAGAGAAGGAGGAGAAGAACGAGGAGAAAGACAAGAAGAGAGGACGGGAGAGAGAGACAGAGGGAGTGCCATTGACTTGAATATTGACTACGGCCCGGGATGACGCCATAGCTGTGCTATAGCTCATAATTACTACTCGTTACAATGCCTCAGACAGACAGCCAAGCCACGAGACCAGAGTGCAGGCAGAAAGAAAGGTTTGCTCACACACAGAGCCAAAACAGGAGAATAGACAGACGCACAGACATCGTGGCAGACAGACAGACATGCATATCTATTATTGCACTGTTATTATTTGAAGAGGAGAGCGTTTAAATATAAAACAGGCCCTGACAAGTCTAAGCCATCCATGTCTGGGGCTAAATCTACTTACTTCTTTTCTGTCCATGGCCATCTCTCTCTCTCTCTCTCTCTCTCTCTCTCTCTCTCTCTCTTTCTCTCTCTCTTTCTGTCTCTGTCCCAGCTCTCTATCCTAAGAGTTTGAGTGTTCTATTGTTTCTGTAAGGGAGGTTTGCTGGCTGTCAGGGATAAACCCTCGTCCTAAACGGCAGCCCCAGACAGCCACAGAAAAACCTGCTCTGTGCGATGGCACGCCGTAATGGCATTCTCTTTGTGTGTGTGTGTGTGTGTGTGTGTGTGTCTGTCTGTGTGTGTGTTTGTGTGTGTGTGTGCGCAGAGGAGCTTGGTCCTCTCTCCCCATTCATCTGTCTCTCTGTTCTAAACTGAGGTCACACGAATGTCTCTCTTTGCACCCTCCACTGCATCTGTCTTCCTGTCTCCCTCGGAGCCTTGGGCTCCCGTGTCCTCTGTGACTTCCTGTCCCAGTGTATAGAGTCCAGACCATAAACATCTACCTGCCTCCATCTCTCTGCATGACCTCCAACTCCTACACTCCTGCCTGGCTCTCAGAAATAAACCTATTTCAACTGTGTGTGTGTTTCTGTTCATTTATGCAGGAATGTATGTGTGTGTGTGTGTGTGTGTGTGTGTGTGTGTGTGTGTGTGTGTGTGTGTGTGTGTGTGTGTGTGTGTGTGTGTGTGTGTGTGTGAGTGTGTGTGTGTCTTCTCCCCACCACCGGCCTCAGTGATGCCCTGCATTAATACAGAGGGTGAGTTTGACCCTGCCAGTCAGCCAGTCAGTCAGCTAGAGCCAGGTTGATACTGGAGGTGGGTGGGCTTTACACACTACACTGTGGCACCGGACAATCGCACATTCCTCATCACTTTCATGGACTTCCACCTTAAGGGGCCTAACGTTCCGTGACTGGTTTAATTGTGGACGTGAAATTAGGGAATACAGTCAAATGTCTCTGGGCGAGTTCAGAGCCACCTCCGCTGCACAAAGAGCCCTGTGGCCATACTGACGAGTGACACACAGATAAGGAGCTAAAGGCCAACAACTGACCTTTAGCTGGATCAGAACAATCACAACACGAAAACAATATCTTCAAGCTTTGACTTTTTGACTCCCGTTCTCCACAAATATAGGTCAGAGAATGACTGAGCAAAGAACACAACAAAACATGGGGAACTAGTGGGCAAAACAAGTCTAAACAATTTAACTAATGAAAGGTGTCTCTCGCAACGAAAGGGCAGGCCTACTACGGCAGCGTCTACTTCCCGGAGCGGAGTATCCAGCTCCGGATCTGGATCCGCAACAGGACCAGTGCGCGACGTGGCGGACGTGAGCGGTCTCTCACTAAATCAGAGCCCCAAATTAGAAGGGAGCGTCTCCAGTGACCCTCTTTAACTCCAGCCTCTTCATCACTCCCCCCGGGAGCTCCACAGATGTCCTCCCGGCGGAATTCATCTCCCGTCCCCCGCATCAGCAGTCCCCTCCATGAGCACAATCATCTCCCCGGATTAACATGTCCTGTACCTCCTCATCCGCCACCCGCCATCCTCCCCCTCCTCCTCTCCCCCCTCCACCCACCCGCCTGGGGGGCTGTTTGTCACGTCAGCGTCATCTCCCAGGAAAGTCTGCGTGTGACACATGTCAGCCAGTGGGCAGTGGCCGTTGGACAGATGACATACTGTATTGAGGTGCCGCTTGTGTTGTCGCCCCGGTGCCTGTCACTCACTCACTCACAGTGGAGAGGGGAGAGGAGGCCGGCGCGGGTTCACAGCGCGCCTGTTTCTCGTACCGTCCCTCGCTCTCTTTCTTTCTCTCCATCTCTCTCTCTCTTTCTTTCTCTCTCGCCAGCTCTCTCTCTCTCTCTCTCTCTTTCTCTCTCTCCAGCTCTCTCTTTCTTTCACTCCATCTCTCTCTCTCTCTCTCTCTCCCTCTCTCTCTCTCTGTCCCACCCACCTCTTTCTCTATTTCTCTCTTTCCCTGTCTCTCTCTCTTGCTCCCTCCACAACATTTATCATTCTATTCCGTCCTGTCAGACATTCAGTTTTTCCCCTCCTCTTTCTCTTTCTTCTCGCTCCGTCTCACACATGTCTCTGATCTGTCTCTTCCCCTCTCTCCCTCTGTTTCGCCCTTCCTTCCTTCCTTCTCTCTCTCTCTCTCTCTGTTTCGCCCTTCCTTCTCTCTCTCTCTCTCTCTCTCTCTTCTCCACATTCCGTCTTTGGATGCTCCCTGTCTCCCGCTGTCCATCTGGCCCTCCCCGCGAGGTGCCACGCCCTTTCCTGTGGTTTGGTGTCTGGGCTGGGCGGAGCGAGAGTAATGGTCAGGCACGCAGGGGGGCCGCCGGGGGCTACGAGGAGACGCCGCCCGAATCTCAACGACTTCCTTCAATCCACCGTTTGCTCTTGGCCAGAGCGATCACCGAGACGGACGGACGGACGGACGGACGTGAGGAGGAGGAGGAGGAGTAGGAGGAGAGGAACAGAAGAGGACGGTCTCTTTGGGAGGCCTGTCGGGAGCGACACTTGTCGAAGCCGGCCGAGGGAGAGCCGGTCGATGATCTCCGCTGTGATTAAACCTGGGGCCTGTGGCCGCGGCGTGTGAGCACGGAGCCCACGCTTTAATGAGGCGACGGAATACAGGCCGGCTAATTGTCTCATCCCCGGGCACTTTGTGTCCTGAAGGGGAGCCCGTCCCTCTCTTCAACGGGGCAGACGCCGTGAAAGTGGCCCGCAGAACACACTTGAAAAAGAGTGCGGCGGCGGCGCCACGCCGACACACACCCGGCAACGTTCACACGGAATTGCTCACGCACGCGCGTGCAAGGGCACGCACGCGTCGAAATACACACGCGCACAGGCGACACACAAACAAACAGAGCCTCACCTTAAAGTGCCTCACAACCCTTAAGGCAGCTGTCTGATGCTTTGAACAGGCATTTTCTGTGTGTGTGTGTGTGTGTGTGTGTGTGTGTGAGAGAGAGAGAGAGAGAGAGAGAGAGAGAGAGAGAGAGAGAGAGAGAGAGAGAGAGAGAGCGTGTGAGCGTGTCTCAAAGCTTCCGCCACAGCCCCAGCCCTAATCTGTGTGAGAGGCGCCGAAGAATAGGATTTGACTGTTCTCCGCTCGCTGCTGAAAACGGCGGCGATGGTTTGGTGACTTCTGCTCATGTGGGATTTGACTGGCGGGGAAATTGGAGGACTGGTCCCCCTCCCCCCTCCCCCTCCCAGCTCCGATTCAATCCCCAGACCGCTCTCTCGCCGGCAAATCAAAAGCAGGTATGTGAGATTTTTTGAAAACTCGCCGGCCGCTTAACTCACCTCCACTTCCATGCCTGCGGACCGTAGAGCTGTGACAGAGCTTCATGCTGCGCTGAGGCAGGCCCGTGCCAGAAAGGCCATGCCCCCCCCCCCCCACCAGCAACCCGACGACATTTGTTTGGCTCTGTGGGAATTGTTCCGATGTACACTTTTCCATAAATCTGTACAAAATGCCTGTCCCAGTGCTTTCTCCACCGCTGAGCCTCCGTACGGGGACAGCTTAGGCTGATAAGCAGAGCTAGCCGTGGGTCAACGGCGTCTTACGGCTCTCTGTGTGCGTGTGTGTGTGTGTGTGTGTGTGTGTGTGTGTGTGTGTGTGTGTGTGTGTGTGTGTGTGTGTGTGTGTGTGTGTGTGTGTGTGTGTGCGTGTGGGAGGAAGGGAGGGAGAGAGACAGCAGCAGCACTGTCAGTCTATCCGCTCACGCAGGCGTTGCTGGCATATGCATGGCTGCACATTCATATGTGTGCTTGCATATGCAGTAGCATTGTGTGGGCTATCAGCAGTGCTGAGGTGGGCTCCCCATATGCGGAGCTGGTCAAAGTGGGGATAAGGAAATATCTTCAGTCTCTGTCTACGGGTGCTGGATCCCTCTCCCCGGGGTCAAGTCCCTTCAGGTCAAGGGGGGTTCCATCCCCTGCTCTGTCTGCTTTTACCTAGGCACAGTAATATGTACTATTATAGCCTCGGCCGGCCGGGACAAAAGGACAAGCCAACGCGGCCCTTTTTCTGCAACTCTGCAACGTGGTTAATGAGGGTGGCCGTTTCCCCCCCACATGTGTGCATGCACGTCCAGCTTATTACACCCGCAGCCATGAACCCAATTACACAAACTGTGCTGTGCTGTGCTGTGCTACACTAAGTGCTTGTCTGAGCTGCAGTGAGAAAGTGGAAGATGGCAGCCTCCTCCACTAGCCCCCCCCCCCCCTCCTTCCACCACTATGGACCTACTGTCCAGAGGCAGAGGGCACTGAGGAACACCTGCATGATCCAATTAGCATCCCCCCGACCAGAACCAAAAGGTCTCTATAAACTAATGTGCTGCCTCGCCTCGATTGGTCTGTGCTGGTATGTGCCGGTCTGTGCCAGGTTAGACAGGACTGGGCTTCTATAGGAAGGATAAGCACAAGGCACCCCACCTCTTTAACAAGCCCTCTGCATTATTCACCAATGTAGCGTTAGCGGGTTTTATAGTGTTTTCGAGACCACTCAGAACAACCCTTACACGCCACTTATCATGCGACCGCGTGTCAGCCTCGATTTACGGCCACGGCTTTTCCAACATGCTTTTATGGCGGTGACTTACGATCATATGTTGGCCGCAGCCACGATATGTTGAATTGACCTTCACACTTCACACAAAGCGGTGCACAGAACGGCGCACACGCCAGCCGCATGAGTCTACTGATGGACTCATTCCTGGCCGTTAACACTTGATTTATGCATCCTCCGTTTATGTAAACGTTTATTGGTATGGTCCTGTTTTCAAAGTTTGATAAAATACTTTTATTAGAGTTTCGCCAAACCGCAGAGTGCACGTTGCCGCCGATCAGGTCAATAAAGCCCTTGTTTAGAGAGATAGACAAACTGTCGGAGCAGCAGGACATTAGGCTGCTTCGCAGGAGGACCGTAAAAAGAAGCCCGTAAAAGAAAAGGCTTCACGAGGGGCCAGCTGTTGGATTGGTTTGGAGATCCGCCGGAGGAACTCTCGTCGATGGGGAAGAATCATTTGTGACGTCAATCTTAGCTCAGCTTATCTTGTCTGAGCAACTCATCACAGGACCTTTCTGTGGGCAGTGACAGGCGACAGGATGTTTGTATATTTGTGATCCGGGGCGCCGCTCCTGACACCACGTTCACACTCGCGTTTGTGTGCGGTGATTCGGGATCAATAAAGTGATGCTTTCCAACTTTAAAACTTGGATATTTACACCCGACTCACGGCAGCGTCTCAATAGGGAAGGCGGGCGACACCATCCACTATTGTAATGCGGCATAATATGAAGTTCCCTTCGTGATTTTGATTAAATTACCTGCAGGCCAAACTGTTTGTCAGTGCTCCGCTCTCTCTCTCTCTCTCTCTCTCTCTCTCTCTCTCTCTCTCTCTCTCTCTCTCTCTCTCTCTCTCTCTCTCTCTCTCTCTCTCTCTCTCTCTCTCTCTCTCTCTCTCTCTCCCTCTTGACTCCTGAGGAACCCGCTGCTGCTCCCCCGTGTCTAAGCTCACCAGGTGCTCCAGAATGTTTCCCATGGGACACCTCTCCCTCGTCCCCCTCCATGGGTGAAGGCTAATTTCCCCCCCATGGTTCCAGCAGTGCGGGCGGCTGCTGTGCTACCAGCGCCGGGCTGGGGGGCTGGGGGGCTGGGGAGCTGGGCGGAGACATCCGTCTTCAGAGGGCCCGTGACAGGTTTGTTTATCAGGCCTCTGCCTCAGCCAGCCATCAGTCACTATCAGCCGCCCCTGCGGCATCCTAGTGGGGTGAGCTGTTTTGGGGTCTCGGCGGCTGTGTGATTGTGTGTGTGTGTGTGCGCCGTGTGTGTGTGTGTCCGAGCCGTTAGAGTTGTTGTTATTTGCTGGAGCAGAGGCTTGTTATTGACATCAGCAGAAGGACAGAAACAGCCCCTGGTCACAGAAAAAGGAATGTGTTCCCTTCCATTGATTTTCCTTTCCCACAGATTCTTCGTAGAGCCCAGCCGTGTGTGGCCCTCTGAAATACATGAGAACATGAGTTAAGGCACACAAATGCAAAATAGTGAGAAGACTCACTGAGAGCTGGGGATTAGTGGCTCTGTTGCTGGCTGCAAATGGGGGGGGGGGGGGTGTGTGTGTGTGTGTGTGTGTGTGTGTGTGTGTGTGTGTGTGTGTGTGTGTGTGTGTGTGTGCGTATGCCCATACCAAAGAGCGACAGTGTGATGAGAGGGAGTGTGTGTTCTCACTGTGGCTGTGCCGAGCGCAGGGCGATCAAAGCCGTATTTCTTTCAGCCTCTCCCTCTCTTTCTCTCTCTCTCTTTGCTTGTGCCACCACCACTGACCTCAATTAGCTCTGCCTCTGATAGACACACGCACACACACACACACACACGGGTCTTCACACATCCTCACACACATGCACACAAGGCCTACAACCCCCCCTCCCCCACACACACACACACACACACTCACACACACACACACACTCACAGCGGCAGGGAGACGGAGACAGGGAGGGCTGGAGAGAGTTGGAGGGAGGCTTTAAGAAGGAAGGCAACGCAGGCGGGAGGCGGATGAGGAGCAAGAGAGAGGGAGAGAGGGAGAGAGCAGGCTGCGGATGGAGGACGAGAGGGGAACGAGGAGGGCTGGTTTGTTTACCTCTCTATTTCATCATCGGACATGATAGGGTCTCCTCTCGTTAGCCAAACCGGCAGGTGGGGGGGGGCAAGACCATCGTGTTAGCCTGGCCAACAACGCTGTGGGAGCTGTGTCATGGAGCTGTGGGAGAGAGAGAGAGAGAGAAAGAGAGAGCGAGGTAGAAAGACAGCGCGTAGCAGGCGGAGAGCGAGCGGTGTACAGATGCAGCGGGAGGCAGCAGGGATCTGTCACGCGGCGGGCCCCCACGTGGTGGTGGGCTCAGCCCTGACCTCCACACGACAACCTGCAGCCTCTGACCGGAATTTATGCACGCTCTCACTCTGTGTTATTAGCTTGGCTTAGTTTGTGTGTGTGTGTGTGTGTGTGTGTGTGTGTGTGTGTGTGTGTGTGTGTGTGTGTGTGTGTGTGTGTGTGTGTGTGAAAGAGAGAGAGAACGTGTGAGTGTGTGTCTGTGTGCCAGTCACAGCATGAATCAGATAAAGATCCAGGGTGTTCCCTCCATCACATACATCTTTATCCCCATCCCTCTCTCTCTCTGTCTCTAATCCCCCCATCTCTCCCCCCCCCCCCCCTCTCTCGTTCTCTCTCCTCCCTTCACCCCTCCCCCGCTCCCTCAGCCCTCCCGTTGTGGTCTCTGTCTCTCTAGGAGCACCAGATAACGACCGGGGTTCACACACACTCATCTCACAGGGGGCCATAAATCAAACAGAGAGCAGAGTCGAGAGCAAAGGCTCGCTGCCATACCTCAACATGACCTTTATAGATCTCTTCCTTTCTTTCTTTTCGCTATGATAGAGTCTATCAATGCATCCTAGTCTATACCATGAGGTTCTCCTCGCAACACCTCAAAAGACCTTCAATGCTGACCGGTGGAAAAAAACTGTGTGGTTTACATTTTCACGGAATGTCTCTCGAATCAAATGAAATAAACACGCCGGCACTCCTATTTCTTCATTCCATTTTCTTGGCCTTTTGTTTTCTACATCCTGGCCTTAACACTCGAGCTGTTCGATACCCGGAACGTTAGGGAGCCCCGCCTGAGACATCATTAGGACACTGTCTGCTTTGGGAGTTTATCTATGGCGTCGGTGTGAAGGTAAGCTGTTTACTTTACAAAGGATGTTGCCACGGCGAAAATCCAGTAAAATCGCTTAGGGGGCGGCCTATCAATAACCCAGCGGCCGACTGGCTGCTGTGATGGGAGAGTGTCTGGATTTACGGCCATGGCAACGGCAGATTAGAGAGCCCCGCGGGAAAGAACTCTCTGACTTTCTCTGTGACCACACACACACACACGCGCACACACACACACACGCTCGTGCACACACTGCAGGTACACGCACGGAAGGGCCAGGGGCTCTCGTTTCTGACGTGTGATTAGCGGTGGCTCCAGGAAGTCAAACTGGTCTCCTGCCGCGTAGTCAAACACACACACACACACACGCGCGCGCACACACACGCACGCACGCACGCACGCACGCACGCACGCACGCACGCACACACACACACACACACACTATTTTATGTCACTCCTTCTCTCTATCACTCTCTCTCTCACAAGCTCTCTTTTTCTTTCTCGCTCTCTCTCTCGCTCTCTCTCTCACACACACACTCACACACCCAGGAGGAAGTTAAACAGTTTCTCGCGCCCCGTGGTCGTCCTTGGGCAATATCATCAGAGGGGGAATCAATAGAGCCATCCCTCAGCGTGACTGGACAGAGGGAGGAGGAGGGAGAGAGAGAGAAGGGGGTGGGGGGGGGGGGGGGGGGGCTAAAATAACGGGGGTGGACGCAAAACAGGGGAGAGGGAGAGAAGGTGAGGTGATGGAGGAAAGAGGGAGGAGAAAGGAAGAACGACGAGGGTCCCTTTTTTTGAAAGAAGGAAAACGACACGCAGCCTTAAAGGAGCTGCCGGCAGCCATATCAAGGAGAGTTGGGGAAAGGGTCAGGGGATCAGTGAGGATTGGGGGGGGGGGGGGGGATTGGGACACTGGCGATAATCAATGTTTGGCCCCGGCCCCCGTGCGAGGACCCCTCCCCCGTCCCCTCCTGCTTCATAAGCGGCCCCCGGGAGCTCCCGGGACCCCGCGGCACGTGAGGCGGAGGAATGAGGATCACGGTGGGTCGCGGTGGGACGGGGAGATTAGCCCAGCAGCCCCCCGATCCCCTCCGTCCGTCTCTCATTACACCTGGCTCACCCTGCTGCTCCGACCGGGGCCCCCTCCGCGCCACCGCAACAGCGGGGGAATGTAATCCCCAACTCTGCTGCCTCAGCCTCCAGCACTCCAGGGCCGGCTACAATGGGAGTAATGACAGCCGCATTTACCCATTATCCCTGACACCGGGAGGGAGGGAGGGAAGTAGAGAGAGAGAGAGAGAGAGAGAGAGAGAGAGAGAGAGAGAGAGAGAGAGACAGAGAGAGAGAGAGAGAGAGAGAGAGAACGAGAGAGAGATCAACAGGCACGTCGACCCGCGGGGACTCAACGTGGAGGTTTTCTGCTGGCTGACGTTATGGATTTAAACTGACAAGTGGGGGGGGGGGGGAGCCGCAGCAACCCCCTCCCCCCTCCTTCTCCTCCTCATCCTCCTTCTTAATCGTTATCCTTCATTTTAATTACATTAGAAAAAGAAGGTGGGGTCACCGCCATGGTGGCTGCAGTCCGCGTCCCAGCCCCAGCCGAGGAAGCCCAGTGGTAGCTTGCTGAGGGCCATACATCATCCTTTAATTGACCCCCCTCTCCCCCCCCCCCATCCACCCCCACCCCACACACACTCTCACCTGAGAGCCCCCGACAGCGAACGCCTGTTGTCCTATTATGTGGGGGAGATGAAGTATTCCCTCTGCGACCCTGACCTATCGCGGGGGCCTTGTCCTTTGACGGACAGCCCATTAGCGGAGCATTGATTGGTTTCGGTATCAGAGCGTGTACCGGGACTTAATTAGAGCGGAGCGACGCCCCCCTCCTCTCTGTGTCTCCCTGCTGCCAGCTGGGGCAGCACCGGGACAGCACACGCTCCTCCACGGCCATGGATGGAGAAGTCAGGTTCTCCAAACCTTTCACGTGGCGTTGTCGCACATGCCCGCGGTGGCGAGTTCCCTTTGGTCGCATTCCTTTTTTTCCCTTCAATATCATTCATTCATGTCCGTCCCATTGGAGGTGGCGCCGTAATCCTTATCATGTCCTTTCAGACGACGGCGGGGTGAGGAAGCCACCTGTTGGTGTTACCCTCGCGGTCGGCAACGCTACGCGCGTGTGTTGGCACATAATCCCTTTGACGCTACGCCGAGAGGAGATAACTGCAAAAGTCCATTTCTGGGTGTCCACAACCATATTGTGCTCTGCAGTTCCTGTGGTTCAAAAGAAATGATAAACCATACTCTGAACTGTGTTTTATGCTATATTGTGAATTATGTAAATTGAAAATTCCACCGCAAACGCTGTAGTATCAGCAATAGCGTGTTTGTATCCTCTCTCTTACAAACACACATATGCACACGCACACACACACACGCGCGCGCGCGCACACAGACACACACACACACAACACAAACACATGCACACACAAACTCACGCAAACACACGCAGACACTCTCACTTATCATTGAAATGCAGCCCGCGGTCCTGATTAACCCTTTGGCTGTATCTACCTGCACACGCTGTCAGTGTCTCCCAGGGAGGTGGTGGAGAGGACAAGATATATCTTCAAGACATGCACACACACACACACACACACACACACACACAGAGAGAGAGAGAGAGAGTCACACACAGTCTGGCTTTAAACGCAAACAAACCCAGATAACATTTCTCACTGAGCGTTCTGACGGTCACTCAATCAAGCCGAGTCTGACAGTCTGGAGACGTCGGCGTCCTCGCTGCTCTGAGGGGCTGACGAGGTGCTCTCAGCCCCCCGTTTCCGACGGGTGGAACAACACAACGCTAATCCAAACAGGCCCCCGCATAAAAACAATTACAGCCCAGACGAGAATGGGAGTGGTGGGGCCTGAGGAGGGACCGTGGGCCGAGGCTGCTGTGGGGATTCTGGTGCCAGCACGGAGGTTGGTTTGGCAGGCTGCACCCTCACCTGGCTGCCCTCTCTGCGGTGGTTTTAAAACAGGACCCTGGCACGGGCTCGGAGCCCAGCGCAAGCCCCCCCCCACACACACACGCACACACACAAACACGCTCACACACGCTCCCTCTAAAAGCACGCGCACACACACCGCGTGCACAAACACATGCTCAGGCTCACACACTTGCGCACACACACGCACCACACACACACGCGCACACACACACGCACAGACACACACACACACCGCCTCTGCCTTTGCCAGATAAGTCTCTCTCGGTTGGCCAGAGTCTTTGTACAGAGGGGAACTGCGGGAGGGGAGTGGAACGAATGGGAATGAACTGGTTTGTTAATTTGTTTCAACCCTCAATCCACATCACATGGCGCCACGGCACAGTGTGCTTTCTCCCCTCCGCATCCCTCGCTTCGCCACTCCGCCCTTTTTGCCTTTCATTACTCTCTTCCTTCTCTTACCCTGCTCTCCGCGCGTCTCTCTCTCTCTTTCTCTCTCTCTCTCCGTCGGCGGCTTTGCTCGTCTGCGTGTGCCGCTGTGAGTTGTGAGTGAGTGTGTCTCTTTCTGTCTCTCTCTTTGTCTCTCTCGGTCTCTTGGTCTTTCTCTCTTGCTCTCTCTCTCTCATTCCATCTCTCTCTCTCTCTCTCTCTCTCTCTCTCTCTCTCTCTCTCTCTCTCTCTCTCGCTCTCTCTCGCTCTCTCTCTCTCTCTCTCCCTCTCTTACTTTGTGTTTCTGCTTTGGCCAGTGTTGCAGTAATAGGTGATATAAGTGGCTTCAGTGCAATGCCAGGAATACCAACCAACTCACAGCTCACTGACATTTGTAAAGCCTCTCCCCTACCAGTGGCTGCCTTGCCCCGCAAGATTACTGCGGATTACACACAGCCCGGTTCAAACACACACACACACACACACACACTCACACACAAACAATAGGCAGCACACAATTGGCAGTGCAGCAAATACACATGCACTGCACACACGCGCGCACATCCCCAAACAAGCGCACGCAAAAATCGAGACAGTACACAGAGGAGAGAGAGAGAGAGAGAGAGAGAGCGAGAGAGAGAGAGAGAGAGAGAGAGAGAGAGAGAGAGAGAGAGAGAGAGAGAAGAGCTTAAATGGGCATTGGCAGCCACAGCTCAGCCACCTTCCAGTGAAGCCGGTGCTTTGCTCCTGCCTTGTTTGCCACTCTGGTTGTACGGTGTCAGTGAGGAAATGAACCGTCAACCGTGTGAGCGCTTAGTCTGCTCTAATGGAGGCTTCTCCTCACACTCACTGCAGGAGGGAGGGCGACAGAGAGGAAGGACGGAAGGAAGGAAGGAGGAGAGGAGAGGAGAGGAGATTACAGAGTCAGAGGGTAGATGTGTGTAGAGGGTGAGCGGATGAGGAACGGGCGAAACGAAAGGGCCAGAGAGGAGGGACCCGTGAAGGTGTGTGGATAGAGAGAGAAAAGGGGGGGGGGGGGGGGGATTGTACAGAGGGGAGGGGGAGGGGGGGAGGGGTGGGGGGGGGGGGTGGCGCACGGCTCCGAGAGAGAGGGAGCGAGAGAAAGGCGGGGGTGCCGAGAACAGGGGAGATGAGGGAGAGGAGGAGAAGGTACTGAGGGAACGAAGGGGAGGATTATGGACGGGGGGGGGGGGGGGGGGGGGGGGGGACTGGTCTCTATTAACAGGGAGGAGGGAGGCGTGGGGGTGGTGTGGGGGGGGGGGGGATACATTAGATACATTTCCACTTTAATTGGCTTTCTGATTGCCCGCTTAATCCCATTCTTCACGTTAAGCCGCGACAACATGCACAATCCAAACAAACCGCCCCAGAGAGAGGGGGCTGAGTGCAGGAATAGCTGGTGCAGAGACAGAGCATGTACACAAAGGGGGGGAGGGGAAGGGGGGGGGGTGGTCCTCCACATAGTTCTCCATTGAGGTAACAGGGAAAGGGACACGTTCCAATATGTCTGGAGTCCAGACCCCACAAAGTTTTCTGACAGGCTACATCAATGCGTGTAGGCCCGGGGCCGGGAACGGGTCAGAGAAAGAGAGAAAAAGAGAGCAGGGAGAGAGAGAGAGAGAGAGAGAGAGAGAGAGAGACCCCGAAGGTGAGGGAAAGTGAAGGGAACAGGCCATGCAACTTCAATTCTGACTCTCTCGGCCCCCGGAACAAAGCCAGACGCTGGTTCTTATCTGGTGTCTGTGTAGCCGGTGGAGCACGGGTAGACGGCACGTTTAATCCACACACACACACACACACACACACACACACACACACACACACACTGGCTGTCTGAGCGCAGGGTGCAAATCCCATCTTCCGCGTAGGTGTCCTGCCAGGTGTGAAATGACTTGTTGATCCTGCCAAAGATGGGGGATGGCTAAGAGTGTTTGCCCCAGTGTTTGGGTGTGTGTGTGTGTGTGTGTCTGTGTAATGATTATCGTCTTTCATCTGGTGAGTTTGGTGCATGAAACCGTCATCATGTCAAACCTCAAATGGTGCATGTTCATCTGACAGCCTTCAGATAACCCACCCCTGTCAAGTAGCACAGCCATCACTTAAAACACACACACACACACACACACACACACACACACACACTCTCTCTCTCTCTCTCTCTCTCTCTCTCTCTCTCTCTCTCTCTCTCTCTCTCTCTCTCTCTCTCTCTCTCTCTCTCTCTCTCTCTCTCTCTCTCTCTCTCTCTTATCTCTCTCTCTCTACTCTCACTCTCTCTCTCTCTCTCTCTCTCTCTCTCTCTCTCTCTCTCTCTCTCTCTCTCTCTGTCTCTCTCTCTCTCTCTCTCTCTCTCTCTCTCTCTCTCTCTCTCTCTCTCTCTCTCTCTCTCTCTCTCACTCTTTATCTCTCTCTCTCTCTCTCTCTCTCTCTCTCTCTCTCTCTCTCTCTCTCTCTCTCTCTCTCTCTCTCTCTCTCTCTCTCTCTCTCTCTCTCTCTCTCTCTCTCTCTCTCTCTCTCTCTCTCTCTCTCTCTCTCTGTCTTCCACATGTCTTGTTCTCCCTCACACACGCGCTGTCTATCTCTACCCCGCTCTCTCTATCTCCCTTTCTCTCACACACACGTCTCCTCCTGTAGCCATTATGAGGGATGATGATGATGATGATGATGACGTGTCAGATTCACAGACTCTGTCACACACCATTGCACCATCTTAGCTGATTTTGAATTCCGGATTTGATCCACACACACATTAGTACACGCCTCTCTCTCTTTCTATATACATATGCAGTATATACACACACTATGTGCATAGTCTTGAGTAAATACAAACATACACACTTATGTCTAGATAGATGGGAAATGTCAAAAAAACAAAAGTATTCCACAGATGGCGTATGCCTGTAAGAACTGGATGTTGGCCACACCAGCGCTGTCCATGGTGTTGAACAGGTGTGTATGCTGCAGGCTGATATTCTGCAGACAGTTAAGGCTCCTTGTTCCTAATAGAGACAGTGGACTGTGAGTCATGCAGACGCACAGAAACACCACTTTGAAAAAGATCATAGTGCTGCCAACAATTTCAAGATATTACCGCGCCATGCAAACTACATAAAATGAAAGAATTCGAAAATGAAACATTTATTTGGATACAAATTAAACTAATCCCCATTTTCCCCACCAATTAAAATAATGAAAAAGGTTTCCCAAAATTGTTGGATGATTTGTAACGTTTTCTGAATTAAAATGTGCATGTTCTTTGGAACCAGGAAAATGCGAAGCAAGAGATAATTTAGTTAACGAGGACATTTCATTACATTTCACTTCAGACAGAGGCAGGTTTTGAAGGAGGTTAAATTATTCGTTGGACACACACAGAGAGAAACACACACACACACACAGCTGCTCGCCAACACACATCCACACGTAGACACACATACACACAGCTGCTCTGTGCTCCTT
>JAPMUY010004922.1:30000-36298 GCA_026901105.3 Galaxias olidus
GTGCACACAGACACACACATACAGATGCACACACACACACACACACACACACACACACACAATCATACGCTGACACAAGCACAGACTCATAAGCCCACACACACACACACACACACACACACACACAAGCACAGACTCACATGAACCTACAAACACACACACGTGCACACACAAAAAGACAGACATACATCCCGTATTTGGCCTGAACCCACCTGGACACCCATGCAGTACAAACTGTAACACCGACCGTTACAAAGGAGCTGATTCGGTTGACTGAGCAGTTATTGTTACACACACACACACACACACACACACACACACACACACACACACACACACACACACACACACACACAAAGACTTACAGACATACATGATGTATTTGGCCTGTACACACACCAAAACTCTAACACCGACCATTACAATGGAGCTGATTCAGTTGACTGAGCAGTTATTGTGCATGGGTGGTGTGTGGTGCTTGGTAACATCTAGGTGTGAGTGTGTGTGTGTATACATGTGTGCGTGTGTGTGTGTGTGTGTGTGTGTGTGTGTGTGTGTGTGTGTGTGTGTGTGTGTGTGTGTGTTCACATGTGTGAGGATGAAAAAGGCAGGCTGGCTAACAGAGGGCGATAGTCTGTAATCTTGGCCAGGTGAAGCTCTATGATAAGAGCGGATGGACTCTGGATCCTAAAGCTGCCCTCCCAGGTCACACACGAGAGACAGACAAGGGAGCAGGTAAGATAACGAAAGAGAGGGAGACAGGTGAGTTAAAGAGAGAGACAGGTGAGATAACAAGAGAGAGCGAGAGAGAGAGAGACAAAGAGAGAGAGAGAGAGAAAGAGACGGTGAAGTTAAAGTTAAAGAGAGAATATGTTGGAGAAAGGTAAAAAAGAGAGAGAGAGAGAGAGAGAGAGAGAGAGAGAAAGAGAGAGAGATAGAGACGGACTAGCGAGAAAAGAGAGGGGTTGCTGATGCTGACAGATTGCCTCACCGTCCCAGCAGACGGGCAGACAGGTTTGCCCCTAGGGCTCCAAAGGAAGGTAAATAAGAGTGCTGACAAAGGGGAAAGCCGGCAGGGTGCGGAGGGGGGGGGGGGGGGGGGGGGGATGGATAGCTTATTAATCTCACCTTCCTGAACTTCCTTTATCATCCTTCGCAAGTCAATAAACCGCGTGCGGGGGAAATGCACGACGACGCACGTGATCGAGTAAACAGGGAGGAGATGAGAGGAAAATAAAAACCGAGAGAGAGAGAGAGAGAGAGAGAGAGAGAGAGAGAGAGAGAGAGAGAGAGAGAGAGAGAGAGGGGCGTGGAAGGAGAAAAAAAAGATCCTTCCAGAAAGATAAGTGAGGCTGAATTAAACCGAGGGATGCTTTCAGATAAAACTTTCTTAGGGGGGTGATTTAGTGACGGGTAAACTCTGGTGTTAGTCAGGGCTGGCTGGTGATGTGTCGGAGGCTGCCAAGCTAACAGCACTGATTTACTACCCATCTGGATGGACTTCAACACCACCTGCCTCAAGAGCAATACCCATCTGGGATGACACACGCACACACACACGCAGTACTCTCACTCTTACAAACAAGACACAAACGCACGCACACAAACACACACACACACACACACACACACACCAAGATTAAAGTTATATCTCAAGATACCCATCCCTCCCAAACACACTCGGATTAATGTTTCTCCTTAAAGTGTCTGTCACCAGCACTTTCATACACATTTGCACACACACACACACACACACACACACACACACACACACACACACACACACACACACAGAAAAAAGCTGTCAGCTTTCACTACTATCCGGCCCACCCTTCTGTGTTGGCCCGTCTTTGAGTAGCCTTCATACAGCGGACTGATCCAGAGTCAGAGCGCGGAGGCGAGCGAACACCAGCACCACCACACTCCTCTCCTCCGCCTCCCCCCGGCCTCGTTACTGGAGAGCCGGACACCACAGAGGGGAGGTGAGGGTTTGCTGAGGAGGCAGGGGGCAGATGCACCGAGGAAGGGATGAAGGGCCCCAAAAAAGGGCTTTTTACGAGCGTTTGCTTTTTTGTTTTCAGGTTTTCTCTGTCCTTCACCGTGATGAAGCTCCAATAGGGAACCAGAGAAGGACCTTCTGTTGTTCTTCAAAACCTACAGCTTACCGCATCAAATCAACACTGGCCTTCTGCCCATCCGGGTTGTCTTTGAAAACCCAAAGGTCTGCGAGAAATTTAAACTAAAGTCGACTCGGGTCTTATGGACGTCATACATCGATACAGCCACACAATAAATATGAGTCAATCATAACGGCTCATTCTGAAGGAGTCCAGCAGTTTCCCATGGAAGTAGATTTCGGATGGTTAGTGTAGCGTCTCGGTGCACTGGATGTTTTTCCTGTTGCTTCTCTGAGAGGGGTCACCTGCCCTGGCTGTGGGTGTAGCGCCGGCTGTACTTAAAGCACTCAGGAGAGCAGTGTAGGAAGGCGCTCAAAGGGGGAGGCAGAGGAGCGCCCGGTTCAAACCCGGCTGGAGCCACATGAGGCTGGGTGAATGCTCCAAAACGTGGTGGCTTTTGAGCGCTCTGACAGGCAAATGGTGGGGCAACGCAAGTCGTGTGGGCTTAAGTGGAGAGGGGCTCGGGCAAAGCCTGAACATGCTTTCCGTCTGAAAGTCAAAAAGAACGACTCACCCCCGCCGTTTCGTTTGAAGGTTACAGCCATTGCAGACATGGCATTGCATTCGTTCATGGCGTTTGAATATCTCATCAATCGAATGCAGGGCCACATTTAATTTGTGAGCTACAGCGCCACGTTATATTTGCAAATAATTTAAAAGGAGAATAATGAACCAATGATGACTCACTCCCGGTCAGAACAGCCAAGTATATCCGGGTAGTTTACATCAGAGTATATCCGTGTCATTTACAGCAGAGTATATCCCTGTAGATTACGTCCCTGTGGATTACATCAGAGTATATCCCTGTAGATTACATCAGAGTATATCCCTGTAGATTACATCAGAGTATATCTGTGTAGATTACTACATCCGTGTAGACTATAGCACAGTACAACCCTGTAGATTACAGCAGAGTAAAGTTATTGTAAAGTAAAAAAGGAGAAAATGCCCATCGAGATGGCAGAGAATGCCTCTTCGAGCCGCCTGGCCTTGACCGGAGCCCTGCTTGGGCTGGCCGGTTGACTGCCAGGGGTTTCCCGGGCAGTGCCTGTCACGATGGTAGGTATAAGGTGAGAGACCCACATGCAGTCGCCGAAGGCACAAAAAGAACGGAGTCGTAATCCAAAAGAAGGTAACGCATATTTAATCGGTGAACACAAAACAATGACCGCACAAAGACAACCCCAATAAGTGCGACATATATACAAGTGAACCACCAATAGTAACAGCCCCAATAAACCCACAGGTGTGATGCATAACCCCACAATTAGAAACCCGTGTGTTTAGTGCGCTGCCTGGTGCGGGGCTGTTCCAGGACGTCACAGCGCCAGTGTTGTGCCAGTGCCATCGTGACTACCCAGCGTGAGGTGTGCATGTGGCGCTGATAGCAGCCTGCCGCCGTGTCACCACAGTGCCACCACTGCACCACCCAGATAATCAGTGTCCAATGCTATCAAACTGCTCTGTTCCAGATAGAGAGGATGGGGTCCACTGGTTTGTGTGTGTGTGTTTGTGTGTGTGTGTGTGTGTGTGTGTGTGTGTGTGTGTGTGTGTCCTGATGTGACTCAGGTTGTTGATGGTTGCATTAGGGCCACACAGTGCACTCCTCAACCCCAGTCCAGTCTTAATGGACGAGCTATTGATTGCACCGACCCCCATCCACTCCCAAACCCCCGCCCCCGCCCCATTCACCTTCCCCTTCCTCCCCACCCGACACACCCCGCCCCCCTCCTCGCTCAATGTAAATCAGAGCGGGCTATGATTGACAGGCCGAAAGGGGAAAGAAGGAAGGCGAGATAGAGAGGGGGGGAGGAGGTGCATAAAGAAGGAGCCGCCTCCCGGGGGGGGGGGGGGGGGGATCCCTCATCCATTCCAAAGGGGCTCCTACAATCTCACACACACACACACACACACACAAACACTTGAAATGTTCACACCCAAAGTAGTTCTCCTCCAGAGCAGCCGTGCCTCTGGACGCTCGCCTACAGTCTGTAGGTTTGTTTTCGGGAGGTTGTTGGTCTTCCTTCCTATGGGGCGGTGCAGCGGCGTCTGTAAGTGATTGCCTTTCAGCAGGAGCGTCCCTGGTCTACTGTCTGCGGGGCAGGGAGCAGACCTCCGGCTATATCACGATGAGGCGGGGGGGAGGGGGGGCCTGGGGTCTGCCACTTCATTCCCCCACTACACGGACTCACTAACAATGCCTGCTGAGTGCATTGATTGATTCGAATCCATTTGGTGTGGCGAGGGACAGAGACAGAGGGAGGGAGAGGCGGAGGGAGGGAGAGACGGAGGGAGAGATGGAAGGAGAGATGAAGGGAGAGATGGAGGAAGGGAGGGACGGAGGAAGAGACGGAGGAAGGGAGAGACGGAGGGGGGAGGGGCGGGAGAGACGACAGTGGCAGAAAAGACAGAGGTAGAAATGGAGGGAGAGATGGAGGGAGAGATGAAGGGAGGGTGGGAGGGAGGTTGGAAGGAAGTGGATGATGGTTTTGGAAAGTGGCTTTCCTGGCAAATCATTTTGCACACACACACACACACACACACACACACACGCACGCACGCACGCACACACACACACACAAACATGTACAACATATGCTCACATCAATCGTCTATCGAGTACAAACACACACACACACACACTCACCCAGAATGGAGACCCGACACTTGGTTTGGAGCACTGGCACGCGGTGTCGCCTGACTAAGGAAGGGGGAATCTACATAAGTGGGCATTATAAAACAGGCCCCCGAAACTGTGGAGATGGATGAGAGAGATGAAGCAGAGCCTCTCCTCCTGCTCCTCCTCCTCCTCCTCCTCTCTCTCTCCCTCTCTCCCATCCCTCAGTGGTGTCTCTCTCCCTCTTCTCCCCTGTCTGTGTTTGTTTTGAAGTGACCCCCTTTTCCCCTTATCCCTCTTATCTGCTTTGCCTTAACTGTCAGAGTGAGAACTTTTTTTTTTTCAATTACCCCCCCCCCCCCCCCTCTCTCTGTACCTCGGAGAGTCAGGGACCCAGGCGCTGTTTGGCAGGATAAGAGTCTGCAGAGGGGAGAGGGGCAGGGATGCGAGAGAGAGAGCGAGAGAGAGAGAGAGAGAGAGAGAAAGAGAGGAAAGAGATAGATGGAGAGGGGGGGGGCGAGAGAAGTTTTTTGACGGAGCGAATCCGCAGTGTCTCTTTTCCAACAAGTCATCTTTCATTTTTAGGACTTCAATCATGTGTCCTTGAAACACCCCAAAAAACACAATGAGGTCATTGACTTCCATCCCCACGGCAGAGAGAGGAGTGGGTGGGGGGTGTTCTTTTAAATGAGGAAAACAAAGCCACCCGCTTGTCATTAGACATTTAAATGAGCGCCACTCTAATGCTTTCAAGAGTCACCTGCCACTGGTGCAAATCACTGCAAACCTCGCTTTTCCATGTCTCTCTCTCTTTTCTCCCCCGTCCCCCTCTCTCTCCCTCTCTCTCTCTCTCTCTCTCTCTCTCTCTCTCTCTCTCTCTCTCTCTCTCTCTCTCTCTCTCTCTCGTCTAGCTGCCTCTCGGCAGGGGACGACGCGGCTCCATAACCAATTTACATTAGCTGTAGAGTCAGACTGCATTTAAAGTCAGCTCACCTTTCTCCTCTGTGTGCACACGGCAGTGAGTGGGAAGTTGTCCGTTGAGGTAACCTTGCCCTGAGAAGTAGCACCCAGAATGTCAGCCCTGGGTGTTCAGGGAGAGAGGGTTAGAAGGCTGTGTAATTCCATCTGTCAGACTTTGCCACACTGGGTGCCTCTGTGTGTGTACATGTTTGTGTGTCTGTGTTTCTCTGTCTACGTGTTTGCTTCATGTGTGTGTGTGTGTGTGTGTGTGTGTGTGTGTGTGTGTGTGTGTGTGTGTGTGTGTGTGTGTGTGTGTGTGAGTGTATGTGTGTGTGTATGTGTGTGTGTGTCTGAGCGTGTGTGTGTGTGTGTGTCTGAGTGTGTGTGTGTGTATGTGTATGTGTGAGGGTGTGTGTGTATGTGTGTGGGTGTGTGTATGTGTGTGCGTGTCTGTGTGTGTGTGTGTGTGTGTGTGTGTGTGTGTGTGTGTGTGTGTGTGTGTGTGTGCGTGAGTGTTTGTGCAAGCGTGTGTGTGTGTGTGCGT
>JAPMUY010004923.1:0-35220 GCA_026901105.3 Galaxias olidus
CAATTCTATACATAAAGAAGGGGTTATTTAGCTCGAAATTAATGGACATCAAATTTTCAGTAATTTGGTGTTGCGTACAATATACTCATAAAACAAATTATGTTATATAGTATTACAAAAGAGACATGTGATGATGTTAGTTGGCTTCCATATGGTCTTCTTCTATGCTTTGATAAAAACTGCGAGTGTAGGCACTATTACAGCTCAATGCCAGTCTCTATCTAGTAGAGCACACGGGAATTACATTATGCACAAGTAGTAGTAAGCACAGGAGCCTCATAAAATAAACATTGAATTCAGTAAAATACGAATACAATTGTGATAATACACTTTATCAATGCCAACACTGACCTTGTAACAAGAATGTGTGTTTATGTTAATTTAAAATCTGATTGTAATTGTGTGTGTGGAAAAAAAGGTTTACAATAAAAATACATACTCAAAATAAAAATGGCAAATCTGAGTAAGACTGTGTGATGACCCCTGAGGCCTATACCATGAAGCAGGATTTTGGTTTAGCGAGGTAACTTAAGGTTAAACCCGGGGTTATCTGTACCGCGACAGTGGGCCACTTTTAACTGGGTTAAATTGCCATGGTAACTTATGCTGCCCACCTAACCTGCTCTGGAGCAGGTTATGTTCGAGATAAAAGATCAAAACGTATAAAAGCACCACCTACTGACCAATCAATTATTTTGGAAAATAGCATCATCAATCCTAGAAGATCCCGTGGACCTCGGTTCAAAGTTTAAAGTTTAGTTTTATTCGTCATATGTCAGTATAGAGTAGGCTACAATGAAATATAAACCGACCAACTGCGTCAATGTGCAAAATAAAAGTAAAGAATGTAAAAAAAATTGTGAAATACATAAAATCTTTGATGTACAAGAGCAATACGATTAATAAATAAAGTTGTACAAATGCCATGTGGAATGTTGCGTTGGGCAAAGTAGAGATGAATACACATTTTTATATAAATAACACTGTTAAAAACGTCAATTTTGTCATTGTTTCCCTCTTGCACGCATAGTTTGCGAATAGATTTTTACAATGAAAAGCGCTTTACAAATTAAATGTAATATTATCATTATTAATAATATAATGAAAGTATAACGCAAAATCTGTCTTTCACGCCAAAGGAATACATCGTAATGACACATTCACCAAATACATAATTATAATTTTAATTAAATTCTAATTGACTTGCATGTGCCTTAATGTTGGGAGCAGCAATAAGCCTAATAATTCACGCATTCACACGGTTGGCATTTTTTGCAACTGCGTTGCTTTTTCTTATTGACCTGTGTCCCTCCTCGCTTTGCAGATGACTGATGGAGGAACCTGTAACCCCTGGGCCTGGGCCCGGTCTTCCTAGGTTTACACTGAAATTACATTCCGAATCTGAATGACAATGTTTTATTTATAATAAAGTTCAAAGTTTGTTTTTATTTGCCACAATGCCAATATACAGTAATAATGAAATGTAAACCAGCCAGCTCTGTACTGTGCAACAGAAAAAGTGGGCATAACCGATGCGCTATGTAACAGACAATAGAGTACCTACGCTCCTCCCACCAATCGTTCTGGAAGAGAATTTCCCCACTATTCTCCATAGAGATATTTTAGAACCGCGAATATATGATCCCTGTTTTACCAACACTTACAATTCGTTCCTGGTTTGTAGAGAGAGACGGTTTATTCTAAACATGCTAACTCGTTTTTAACGTGTTGATCTGAGAATTTATATATAACGTTTTTGACGCTTCAAATAAATAACTACAACATGTCTTTTTTACTAGGCTCTGATTGGCTCTAAAAGATTTCCTGCGCTGCTCTGTGCAACCCACCTTCCGTTCCTGATTTGTTGCTCTCGTTCCTAGCTAGCTATCTAGCGTCATTCGCTTTTGTTTGAGTGAAATCTTCCAAGTCAAGTGACATGACATTTAGTTTGTTTGTTAGTTAGCTAGCTAGTTAGTTTAGTTAGTTCGTAAGCCAGTTAGTTTGTTTAGTTAGTTAGTAGGCAGTAACAAGCCTCACATGTTGTTAATAAATAAAACGTAGGCCTACTACAGTTATGCACTCCAGAACGAAGGATGCGGTCAGGGATGAAACGGCACCATTTTGTTGATATATCTACGTTAGCAAGCAAAGCAACCAATCTATATTATTAAAAATACTAAAAGCTCATGCAAACAATATATACTATACAGTACTAGCTAACAATGACAAACACAACATTGTATTAAAAATGACTAAATACGTTTATACTATGATATGTATATACACAACTACTTAATTCATTGAACGGTAAAGAGAAAGACCGCAAACTTCATCTGTAGAAAGCTATCAGAAAAAGGATAAAGTTGACCCCAGGAGAAAAATATCCTAGGTCGGTTTTGTGTTACATTTAATCGCTGATGGGAATTTAAAACTGATCTAAGATCTGTGGCATTTTAGCGCTTTGTGGTAGGGGTTTTGTAGTTCTTTCTACGACTAGACTCGGTACGTACACAGGCTTGTACCCGAGACTTTTTTTGCGATGAAGATTTTTTTTTCTCGATCGACTATGTCGTAAAATCTACTAATCAATGTCGGAATCTATTGGACCGTGTAATGCTTTAAATCGTATTAAATTACAGTTATTGTATTGGTCAATGAGAAAAAAGATAGGCGAAAACACTTCTGGAACGCAAGATATAAATGGGGGCGTGGCCTCGTCGGTTCTCTAGAAGCATAAAATGTGGGTGGGTTGGCCTACTTGGCAGGTTACGCCCAAGACAGGGTCTACAGTTGGACTATATTGCACGAACGTGCAAACAGTGGAAGTAGGCAGGGCCTCTAGAGGGTGTAAGGGGTGGTTTGAGAAATGCCCTAGCAGTTTACAGCGGTCGTTTTAACACTAAAGGGTGCGTGGTTGTTTTGACAACATGGGAGTGACGTATGATGATTGCTATCATCGCTGCCGTGCAGAAGCTCACATAGCGAGAAAACCTTACGGTACAGCGTTAGCGCCACATTCTAGACTGTCTGGAACAACGCCTAATCGTTAGCTGATATGTAGCCGTCTAACTAGTAGTGTTTGGTAGCTAGCGTTGATCGGACCCAAATCAGACGTTGCCACAATCTGTGTTTAACTTACTTAGGCTAGCAAACTGGTTTATTTGCTAAATGCACTTCCATATGGTTAGACTCTTGCGTTAGCTGACAACATTAGCACTAGCGCTAGCCTTGAAAGAAAGGACCCGAGTGTTCACAATATGAGCCGTTTGTATAGCTAGCCCAGTTTGTGTCGTGACAGTAAACAGAAGTAGTACCTTGCCTGCAATGACATCGAGCCTATAAACGAAAGTGGGGTTAAAATGGCTGCAGAGCTCTTTCCCACAAAGACGTTGGTCACATCCACCTCAACGACAATTCAGCACTATAAGCAGCAGAATCTGAACAACCCTATTCAAGCCTGTAACTGGCAAGGGCTCTACCCAACCATTAGAGAGAGGTCAGTTATCAAAAGACTACAACTACATTTCTCAATCCCAACTAAACGAAATGCTAAAACTAAAAGCTCTGATGTTCATATGATTACTGTATTCCCAGGAATTCAGTCATGTTTAACAATGAGTTAATGGCTGACGTGCACTTTGTTGTTGGCCCGCTTGGTGGGATTCAGCGAGTACCTGGGCACAAAGTAAGTCCTCTTTAATGTTGCAGTACTATTAAAACAATATAGCAAATTTGTGTGATTTCTGTTTTTATAAAATATGTGGACACAAACCAGTAATTTCTAATTTCCCAATAAATAAAACATCCTTAGTATGTACTGGCTGTGGGGAGCTCAGTGTTCCATGCCATGTTTTATGGGGAACTTGCTGAGGACCAGGATGAGATCCGTATCCCCGATGTGGAGCCGCCATCATTCCTGGCAATGCTTAAGTAAGTGGTTACGAATTAATGATGTTTCAACTTTCATGTTTAAGTAAAACTAATGTGAAAAAACAACAACTTTGCCATAATAAACTAAAGGGGTATGCTAGGACAATTTATGTCATTGAAATTTGATACTGGCAGTTACACATAGCCTATTTACCACAAGTGTGCCTTTTCTGCCTCAACACAATACATCTTATTTTCCATTGACTGCTACTTAAAAAGTATTTTGAAGCCTGAATCTGTGGAATTTAAAGTCCCTTATGTGCCCTAACATTTGGAAGGAAGGAAGGATGGACAGGGTTCCTGCAGCTTAAGTAAAGTTAAATTTAAGACTGTTTAATACATTTTAATACCACTCTGACATTTAAGACCAACTTTATAACAGGGGTCATATGGACTCTTAAAAATTTTTGAAGGACATTCCTTAACGTGTTTCTTCAATCTCTCCAAGTTTACTACATGTAAATAAACAAAGATAGTTGAAGACTAAATAAAAACTAATAGTACTGTAATAAACATTTCACCTTATTCTTATTATACCAGCTAGCTAGCTAAAGACTTAGGTAAATAAAGTAAACCATCGGCAGCAAATTAGACAGTAGATTAAACTCCTGACAGGCAAACAGTGATATAGTTTTAGTAACCAATCTTCATTAAATTCGCACTTCTCCATTTCGTCGCTATAGCTGACAGTGCATCTGCTGTGGTACAGTGCATCTGCTGTGGTGCATCCCAGCTGCTAACAAAGTTAGTGTATTTGGTTTATGCGAGAAGCATTCAGTAAAAAACAAATTGAACCAATAAGATGTTACCAATTATTTAGACATTTTAAATTGCAATGTCCGAAAAAACGATTAATAAAATCCTACTTCCCATGTTTTAGTATTTTTAAGATGTTTGAAAGATCGATTTAAGACAATTTCATACCAATTAAGGCCTTATTTTTAGATGACCGAATTCAATGCCTTTTAAGACTTTTGAGGATCCGCGGGAACCCTGGATGGATGGATCGATGGATGGGTAGTTAGTTGGTTTATGGACCTCAACAAACTGTTAAAGTAAAGCCCATATTTAGGTTTTTCAGACTACATTTTATGTCAAAGAGCAAGAACTACAGGGAGACACATAAAACACAACAGTGAATAAAATGAAGAAATCTTTTATCCAAATACGTAAATTAAGATGGTAGATTTAACAGTACATTATAAAGATGTTCTATAACTTTTCTTAAAAAGCAGACTGGATCAGTAAACAATAATTGTTCTTTTTCTGACTATTCTCTTTATTCCCCAGATACATCTACTGTGATGAGATTGACCTGTGTGCAGACACTGTCCTTGCTACCCTTTATGCGGCGAAGAAATACATTGTGCCTCACTTAGCACGGGCATGTGTAAACTTCCTTGAGACAAGCCTGAGTGCAAAAAATGCCTGCGTTCTGCTGTCACAGAGTTGCCTGTTTGAGGAGCCAGACCTGACACAGCGCTGCTGGGAGGTGATAGATGCCCAGGCAGAGTTGGCTCTCCGCTCGGAGGGATTCTGTGATATTGATGTCCAGACCCTGGAGAGCATATTGCGCCGCGAGACCCTTAATGCTAAGGAAATTGTGGTATTTGATGCAGTGTTGAGCTGGGCTGAGGCAGAATGCCAACGCCAAGATCTGTCGCCCACAATAGAGAACAAACGTAAGGTGCTTGGCAAGATAATTTACTTGATCCGCATCCCCACCATGGCTTTGGACGACTTTGCCAATGGGGCAGCTCAGTCAGGTGTGTTGACACTCAATGAGACAAATGATATTTTTCTGTGGTACACAGCTGCTAAGAAGCCAGAGTTGCTCTTTGCAAGTAAGCCCCGCAAAGGCTTGGCACCCCAACGCTGCCATCGCTTTCAGTCCTGTGCTTATCGCAGCAACCAGTGGCGCTACCGTGGCCGTTGCGACAGCATCCAGTTTGCGGTAGACAAGCGTGTCTTTATTGCAGGGTTTGGTCTTTACGGGTCTAGCTGTGGTTCGGCAGAGTACACTGCAAAGATTGAGCTGAAGCGTCAAGGAGTTCCAATGGGTCAGAGCTTAATTAAGTATTTTTCAGATGGCTCTAGTTGCACGTTTACTGTGTGGTTTGAGTACCCAGTGCAGATTGAGCCTGACACCTTTTACACAGCCAGTGTTGTGCTTGATGGCAATGAGCTGAGTTACTTTGGTCAGGAGGGCATGACTGAGGTGCAATGTGGGAAAGTGACCTTCCAATTTCAGTGTTCCTCGGATAGTACCAACGGAACTGGAGTACAGGGGGGACAAATACCAGAGCTCATCTTTTATGCTTGAGGCACAGACTGAACAGCAACTGATGAGTAAAATGTCACTTTCTTTATTGCGATTTTTCAACACATTTTTTATCTAGATCACAGACAAACAGATTATGTGTTAGGATTTCTAGAAAAAAGGAAATCCCATTATGACATAACTGTCTTATTTTTATTTATTTTTTATGACTCCTGTTTTCAGGTTTTTGCCTTAGAAGTCAATATTATCAAGTGGCCTTAAACAGTTTTGCCAAAAAAACTGATTTCAGAAAGGGCACAAAGGTGATATTTTAAGATGGTGAGTTCTGCCTATGAGTCTTTCAACAGTGCACACAACTTGAGCACTAGAAGTACAAAAATGACAGATCAGGTTTTCAGCTAGTATTTCAGAAAGTATTCAGACCTCTTAACTTGTTCCACATTTTGTTGCATTACAGCCTTATTCTAAAATTAATTATATAAATTTTGTTCATCAATCTACACACATTACAATAATCAAATAAAAATGTTGGCATATCAAATAAAAATGTAAGTGGCATATCCAGCCTCCATAAACATTTCAGTAGTATTATCATTGATAAAATGTTGGCATATCCAGATACGTTCGAAATACGATATGTTCGTATTTAGTCTTAAGTGCCATTGCACATTTTTTAATAAAGTGATCCAGAAGGTAGTTAAACGTTAGAGAAAAGGCCTCCATAAACATTTCAGTAGTATTTTCATTGATAAACATTTTCACGTCGAATGTAAATATTGGGGGTTATAGAAAGATCAAAGAAAACACAGCCGTGATTGAATAACGCAGCGTGCCGTGGAATTTTGGGAAAGATAAACAAATCGTTTGTATTAAGCTTGGTTCAGTTTTACATCTGGGGTGTGCCGCAAAATAATTACGTTTATGCAAGTGTGCCGTGGGTTGGAAATGGTTGGGAAACGTTGCCTTAGGCTAATGTGCATTTTCTCACTGTTTTCATCATGTGCAATCTGAACTTGTTGTTTCTTATCTTGTTGATGGCCTTGAGCTGTAGTTGGAAAACACTGGGATAAAGCAACATCAGCTACAATGACATTTGAAATATTCAAAAGTAATTCAAAAGTATTCAATAAGGTAGAGTTCTTTAGCGGTGCTATTGCTTTATTTATCCATGTAAATGTGAAAATCACCAGCAATTATTAAACAATCACATTCCATGGAAATGGACAGCAATTCAGCATTCAAGTCATTCAAAAAATGTAAACAATATTTAGGTGGCGTATATAACGTTAACAATAATATCCGGGGAGATCCTTTCAATACGGAAGAAAGATATTCAAAAGATTAAAAATCACCAATACTTGCTCACATTGAAATTCTTGCTAGAATAAGGCTGATACTCCGCCCCTTTCCTCTCAACTCAGTTAACATCTATAAAACTTGTTGGGAGGTGCTGTTTCAATGAGAATTTGTGCACCATCATGTTTATCTTACCGTGTCTCATTTAAAAATATAAAAACGGATTGTTCGCTAAAAATCTAACATTTACTAGGGCTAATTAAGTGTCCTAGCTAACTAATAGGTATTGTACCAATTTATTGTTTTTCTCCCCTCGCTCAATTTCCTGTGAGCCGCATTATGCTAGAGACTTTGCAGGCTGGCCGGTACCAGTAACTGCTACTCCCAAACCAAAGACACAAATTGGCCTCATGGTGGCGTTACAAAAAGTAATAAAAATTTGCGCACTTTGCACGGTCATCTCTCATACACCATTTGACCTGGTCACCAAATTCAGTAACTAGATCCACGTCCACATGATGAACAAAAACGCATCTCTTGTTCTCGATTGGACTTACCTGGTTAAATAACGGTATAAGAAAATGCATTTCCATGAGCAAATGCAGATGTGATGGGCTATGTAGGGGCTATGACACCAAGTTGAGTTTAGGTTCATTCCGTTTCCATTGATCATCCTTGAGATGTTTCTACAACTTGATTGAAGTCCACGTTGTGGTAAATTCAATTGATTGGACACAATTTGGAAAGACACACCTGTCTATTCAAGGTCCCACAGTTGACAATGACTGGGCTTTTGCTTCCGATGTGCAATACGTTTAAGGAATTATCCATAGATCTCTGCAGTGTTGAAGGTTCTAAAGAACACAGTGGCCTCCAGTCTTAAATATAAGTTTCAGTTAGAGCTGTTATGGGGAGAAGGGCCTTAGTCAGGCAGGTGACCAATAACCCGATGGTCACTCTGACTGAGTTCCTCTGTGGAGATGGGACAATCTTCCAGACGGGCAACCAGCTCTGCAGCACTCCACCAATCAGGCCTATTCCAGGTGGAAGCCCCTTCCCCAATAAAAGGCAAACAGTCCGTTTGGAATTGCTAAAAAGCACTTGAAAGGCTCAGACCATGAGAAACAAGATTCTCTGGTCTGATGAAACCAAGAACTAAAGATTTGGCCTGAATGCCAAGAGTCACGTCTGGAGGAAACCTGGCACCACTCATCACCTGGCGAATACCATCCACATGGTGAAACGTGGTGGTGACAGCAGCCCAGCCAGATTACATACCTGAACCCAATCGACCATCTCTGGAGAGACCTGAAAGTAGCTGTACATCGATGCTCCACATCCAACCTGACAGAGCTTGAGAGGATCTGTAGAGAAGAATGGGAGACATTCACCAAATACATGTGTGCCGAGCTTGTAGCGTCAAACCCATGAAGATTTGAGGCTGAAATCGCTGCAAAGGATCCCTTAACAAAGGACCGAGTAAAGGATCGGAATACTTCTGTAAAAGTAGTATCAGTTAATTTTTAATAAATGTGCACAAATTTCCACAAACATGTTTTTGCTTTGTCATTATGGGGCATTGTATGTAGATTGGTGAGAAGAAAAAATGTATTTGATCCCTTTTAGAACATGGCTTCAACGTAACAAAATGGAGGAAAAGTGAAGGGGTCTGAATATTTTCTGAATGCACTAAATTGTGGAAAAAGCAAATGCAGCACCCCCCCAAAAAAACTCCTACAGTGTGCTCAACGTTCCTGTAATACATGAAGTTTTGAGATGGACCTAGCAATTGCCAAGTTTAACTAAAGCAAACTATTGCAGTGAAGTTGACATAAGCCACATTTCTACCGCAACAGATTGAAGTAGTTGATGAAAGCACGGTCAATATTGAAACAATTATCCCAGGTTACTTTGAAAAGTGTGTAATGCTATTAGTTAAATTTTAAGGTATTAAAAATCATACATTTTCATAAGTACCAATGCATCTTTTATGTGAAATTTGAAGCAAAGAAGAACCCAAATTTTTTTTTCATAATCAGCACGTAATCCTGATGACGGCCTACCGGAGAGATTAAATCTATAGCCCCCAATGGCAACATTTGTTTGTGGTAGTTGATTCACAGTTCAGAGGCATTAATCAAGTTTGATAAAAAGAAATAAGATGGTGCCAAGAACTGTGAATCCATTTTCATTCACCATACAGCTGTTGGATAAATTGTGATGTTTGTTCTTAAATCTCAAAATCTGCAACCATATGCCAAGATTCGTTTATGTCTGAGTCAATTCAACGTTAACACCTGTTTTTACTGCTTAAACGTTATATACATTTAGGTTTACATTCAGTAACAATATTTCTTGATGCATTACTAACATTTCATGTTGTGATAAACCTAATCATTGATATTACGTTCATAAATAATTAGATGGCCTTGTTATCCTGTATAATGGCATCTTAACCCTTATTCCATTAGGAATTTGGTTATAGTGTGTTTTGGCAGTGGAAATTGACCTTGTGAATGTCTGCTTCAGTTTAATACCAAAAATCAAACGCTTTACATACAATTTAAATTAAACGTGTATTTTTTGTTGTTTAATTAAAGGCATTTGAATAAAATCAAATAGCATATAAATTGCAATTAATCACTGTTTCTGTACAATCTTGGAACATTCGTTTGACTAAACCAAGAGGATCACTTAATAAAATGTATCAAGTTAGACATACGTAGTCTTTTGTTTCTTTCTTGCTTTGAACTCCTCGGTTTTATTTTTAACAGACTTTACGAGCATTGAGAGACTAGGGTCCATGGTTTTATGGATGGGCTCTTTTGGACAGGAGACGTCTTTTTTCTTTTGATCTATCCCCTTCTCCTCTTCTCTGGCGTGTGGTTCGTGTGTGGATGGGGTCTTTGGCTCGAGCAAGTCGTTCTGGTTGTACTGCTGCTCCTCTCGACGACGACGTTTCTCAGCCAGGATGCTCTGGGTAGCTTTGGTTTTCTTGTAGCCAGGGTCGGATGGGTCCAGATTATACAGGTGGGAAGTAAACATGGCCTGGAAACGTGGGTCTTTCACATCCACCTGTCAAAGTTCATTGAAAGAAATGTTGAATTAACCCAATGTTAAAGACTGATATGAGGCTAAAGGCTGACAAAGATTAACAGATTAAGTACCTGTTAACTATACATATTAATTTGTGCAAGCACTAAAAGCTCTATAAGGCTCTAATAGTTTTAATGTTAAAATAAGGGATTATCAAGACAAACTCATTGAGTTAGTGAAGTTAATATATTTTACATGTTTTTATGTGAAAATACATAAATTATTTTGATGTATTTTTGAGTTTATGATAAACATATAGCAAAAAAAAAAAACGCCATTACTGCAATGCTTGTATGTCAAGTTTGATGGAATTTTGGGGTATTTTAGCTCTATAGTTATTGGTAAACAGCAAGTTTTTGTAGATTAATTTAGAGGTCTTAGCTTTACCTGTATGTCTGAATATGCGAGCTTAAAAACCCATTGGAACTTGGCATTTTCCCAGCGTTCTGTCTAGCAAAAGAATCTTTGACCTAGTAATGCCTTTTACAGTAAAGGTTCAGAGCACCCCGATTTCGCAGGTCTCAAAATGAAGCTGAGGATGATCGACAACTATCATGTAATTTTGGAGAAAATCTAAAGATATGCATTTTGAACAACATGCCCTTTTGAATGGAGTAGTGTACTAATTTGGAGTGGCAGCGCAAGGTTAGAAGTGTCACTCGTCCTATACCTCCAACATTAACAACTTCACAACTAATTTCTCACGCTTTTTGTTACGAGTTTGGCAGTGCTGTTTCATCTTAAATTAAATTGGGACCTTCACCGACAATGTATCCCACGTAAGCCTGCCATAGTTCAGGCTCGAGCACTGTGATTAGGTTTTACTCTAGTCATTAATGAGTGCAGTGTTCATAGAAACGGCAGAGCCTCACCTGTCATAGCCTGGCCTACTCCAATGAAAATATTACAAAGATAACTAAAACTAAATACAAAATAAAATAAATATTAAAGATTATAATCCTATTAATGTAATTTCTGTATGATTCTTATCATTTTCATAGTTAAAATCGCCAAATTTACAGAGCTCCGCTGAAGCTTTTGAGAGCAGAGAAGTGAGGCAGCAGCGAGTTAAAGGGGCCCTAATATGCTTTTTGGGTTTTTCCCTTTGCTTTAGTATGTTATATAGATTTTTGTGCATGTAAAAGGTCTGAAAAGTTACAAAGCCCATAATCCACGTCAAAGTTAACTACTCTTTCTTACAAAAAACACTGCTCCTGAACTGCCTAAAACGCCTCGTTTGTAGTCCGGCGTTTACTTCCGTAACTTATCTACGTCACTAAGTCACACATTTGAATAATGTTTGGCACACCCTCAACCAGAGCGAAGGCCGGGTGGTTTCGCCACGTCAAGAGAACACTGGTTTTGTATGCGCGAAGGCGAATTCCCTTTGTTTGGCCAGCTGACCAATCAGACCAGACTTGGCTCGTCGAGAGGGGGGGTCTTAAATAGACAGGAGCTAAAACGGAGCGTTTCAGACAGAGGGTAAATAGAGGTGCTGCAGATCCAGGCAGTTTAGAAAAAATAAGTTGTTTATTGAACATTAAAATGCAAAAACCTATTCTAGTTGAACTCTTAAATAAAGGTATGAACCTGAAAATGAGCATAATATGGCCCCTTTAAGCCTCATCTCTAATTGCGCAACCCCACAGAAACTGGATGGAGGTGGGGCCGTGGGCAAAAAGCGCGTGTCTGCTACTCTCTCTGTAGCCTGTGGGTGCAGAGAAGTGAGGCAGCACCGAGTTAAGCCTCACCGCTGATTGCGCAACACCTCGGGAACTGGACGGAGCGCGGGACCGCGAACACAAAGCGTGCCTGCTACTCTCTGTAGCCTATGCCACCAATGTAATATTTGTAGATCCTTCATTACATGTCCTCACCTTCCATAGTCCAGCTAACTAATTTCACGTATCGGAACTTTACCCGTATAACGATATTTAGGCTAGCTGGTCTCATCATGTTAGCGTTAGCTAGCTAAAAAATAAAATAATCCATGGTTTGTCGTGCGTTGTCAAGAAATGTATTTATTCGATTTGAAGCTCGGGGCTCCCTGTACACAACGGTATAGTTTTCTTTCTAAACAATTAGTTCAATTTTTGTCATCGCGTTAGGTAGCAGTTTTGCTTCGCCAAAAGCAGTTGAAGAATAAGTATGGATATCAGAACGTGGGTTTGTAATAAAAACCAAAACACCGTAGAGACCCCAGCAGATTCGATCCAAGGCCAGTAGCCCAAGCAGATGATAATGAATGATTGTGATGGGTTGGCTGACTAACGCCAAAGAATAGGAAGCACATGTAAGTTATTTGCTAACGCTGTGTACTCTCAAATCGCATATTACCTGATTGTTCTGGGGGGGTTGAGAACTGCTGCCATAGGCAATGGTTCTGAAAGTATGGTATATTTAGTGCAAAAAGTGTATACCTTTTTTGTGATCAAGTATTTGTAATCAGTATTAAAGGTCAGTCATGTAATCATACTATTGTTTAAAGTTTAGTTTAGTTAACAAGAAGAGTAGATAGCAGGAGGGGACAGACATTGTGTGAAACTAAGAAGGGGTGAAGCCAAAGAAAGCATAGATAAGCAAATATTTGAATGGTAATCTATGCTCACTGATTGTCCCCAGGACACCTAAGGTCGCCAAATGGGAGGAAGAGCAGGGGTAGAAAGTTCACAGTTGACAGTTTCTTGAATAAATGGGAAGTGGAAAAGTCTTAAATAACAGACTTATAAATATATTAACAGTTAAAGACGTCTTGGTAAACAATTTTAAGGGGGGGCAAGCACGTGGGTTAAATATTTAACCAATTGCTGTTTGAACCAAAAGAAGGAAAGGGGGGTTAATGGATTCTGCTTCCTTAGTTATGATAGACAAGGATGGGGTTGGTCATAAAAAGGGTGAAACTTTAAGGTTTGTGTGACGATCAGTCCCTGGGGACAAACAGATGTCTTGAGAAGATTGAAATTGGATAAATTCTAATTTTAATATAGGGCTGTTCCCAAAAGTTTGAGGATGTTTTGAAGTGAATGTCCATCCATCCATTAGCTATACCGCTTATCCTTTGCAGGGTCGCAGGGGGGCTGGAGCCTATCCCAGCCGACACACGGCGAGAGGCGGGGTACACCCTGGAGAGGTCGCCAGTCTATCACAGGGCCGACACATAGGGAGAGACAACTCACATTCACATTCACACCTACGGGCAATTTAGAGTCACCAATTAACCTGCATGTTTTTGGACTGTGGGAGGAAACCCATGCAAACACGGGGAGAACACGTTAGCTCCTGAAGTGAATGTAAAATATTTAAAAAGACGAACCATGCGTGTACAATTCAGTTGGACTCTGCAGACCCCACTCAGTCTTATTCTATGCCGAATAAATCTACTCTTCTGAAACATTGGCTTTCAACTTCCAGTATTTGTATCTAGAGTAATTGTTGTAATTTCGTCCATTGGAAAATACAAACCAAAAGCAGTCAAAGTTAGAGCTCAAGCATGAAGCGTAATTTGCTTTAATTAAGCCAAATAAAAACGTTTTACTTCCCATGTTGCAGAAAGACCATAACACTAGTTTGCCACATCCAAGCAGCTTCGGTGTTTCGTGTGGTCGTTTAGCCCTTGTTCACTTCGTCCACTAGAGAGCGCTACAACCATACAGATGGAACATGTACCGCTATTAATTAATTTCAATGGGCACAAAACACAGATTAAAAATCCATTCATCCATCCTTTTTCCGCCGCATACTCAAGGCCGGGTCGCGGTGGCAGCAGGCTAAGCAGGGTAGCCAAGACATCCTTCTTCCCAGCAATGTTTTCCAGCTCCTCCTGGGCAATCCCGAGGTGTTCCCAAGCCAGATGGGATATATAATCTCTCCAGTGTGTTCTGGGTCTACCCCGGGGTCTCCTACCAGTAGGGCGTGCCCGGAAAACCTCCAAAGGAAGGCGCCCAGGAGGCATCCAGGTCAGATGCCCGAACCACCTCATCTGGCTCCTTTCGACGTGAAGGAGCAGGGGCTCTACTCAGAGC
Organism: Galaxias olidus; assembly: GCA_026901105.3. Taxonomy (NCBI): domain Eukaryota; kingdom Metazoa; phylum Chordata; class Actinopteri; order Galaxiiformes; family Galaxiidae; genus Galaxias; species Galaxias olidus. Next base: position 14,626 of record JAPMUY010004923.1, read on the forward strand.
TCCCTCCGGATGACCGAGCTCTTTACATAATCCCTAAGGCTGAACCCAGCCACCCTACGGAAGAAACTAATTTCAGCCGCTTGTACTCGTGACCTTATTCTTTCGGTCACTACCCAAAGCTCATGACCATAGGTGAGGGTCGGAACGTAGACCGACAGGTAAATTGCGAGCTTCGCCTTTCGGCGCAGCTCCTTCACCACGACGGTCCAGTACAACGGCCACATTACTGCTGACGCTGCACCAATTGGCCAGTCAATCTCACGCTCCATTTTTCCCTCACTCGTGAACAAGACCCCGAGATACTTGACCTCTATCGCTTGGGGCAGCAACTTACTCCCAACCCGGAGAGAGCACTTCCCCGTTTTCCGGCAGAGAACCATGGCCTCAGACTTTGAGGTGCTGACTCTCATCCCGACCGCTTCACACTCGGCTGCAAACCGCTCCAGTGCGTGCTGAACGTCATGGTCTGAAGAAGCCATCAGAACCACATCATCTGCAAAGGGCAGATGGGCATTCCGGGGGAGGTTGGGAACATTGAATCCGAGTGGGCCATGTTCAAAACCTCCATTGTGGAAGCGGCTGCTAGGAGTTGTGGTCAAAAGGTCGTCGGTGCCTGTCGTGGCGGCAACCGAAGAACCCGCTGGTGGTCACCAGCGGGGAAGGAGGCCGTCAGACTGAAGAAGTAGGCCTTTCGGGCTTGGTTGGCCCAGGGATGCAGCTTCTGTTGTCAAAGAATCAAAAACCCAGGTGTGGGAGGAGTTCGGGGAGGCTATGGAGAAGGACTTTCGTTTGGCCTCAAGGAAGTTCTGGCAAACCATTAGACGGCTCAGGAAGGGTAAGCAGGGCTTGGCCCAGGCTCTGTTGAGCAGGGGAGGAGAACTGTTGACCCGGACTGGGGATATCGTCGGGCGGTGGAAGGAGCACTTTGAGGAACTCCTTAACCCCACCAACACGTCCTCTGCAGAAGGGTCAGAGTTCGAAGACTTCTCGGGCATTCCGGGGGAGGTTTGCCAGATTATATAATAAAAATACACATAAACCGATCACCTAGTTATATGTACACGCACTAAACAGCATTACTCCGGACCTATAAGAACATGACTTCGCGATTTCAATATGTGAGCGTCATCACTGACGCATCACAATGAGACTTGCCAGTGCCTCGCTGCCAGTCTCCGGCAGATTCTTCCTATTTTTTTTAAACACCATCATATTACTGATACCGCGGTAAATTGTTAAGACTAAGTGGTGGGCATAAAAACAGCCATACCGCCCAAACCTACTGCAGTGCAAAGATGACTCGATAGAGAGGAGGTTAAAACAAAAACAACAGGCGCTGCGTGAGGCCGCTAAAGGCAGGTGATCCCAGCAGGGTTACAAAGAGCACAACAGGTAAGAGTAGCACATGTACCAGTTGTTTACATTGCAAAGGTATTCAATTATAGACAACATTAAACACTAAATGTATTATCTGTTTTTCCTTAACATGTCTGAGCTGCTTTAGACATATGGCACACTTCCAGTGTAAACAGCAACTGTGGAACGTTCTTTCTCAAAACTAAAGCTGGTGTAAACCAAACTTCACAGCCTTTGCAAAGAGGAGAGGTTGTCAGAGCTTTTTTTACTGGCAATTGAGAAGGATGTTCCAATCAACCACAGTGACGTCATAGATATTGGCTAACACAGTCACGGGACACGGGCAAACAGAAAGTTGCTGTTGTGAATGCAACCAAGAGTTCTTGAACAACTCAATCCAATCCCAACCACTTATTGGTAAGATTAATGATACTCTGGGATGTTTAATAGGTGCCAACAGCACGCACGCACACACACGAGTCCCCCTTCCATTTCATCGAGTGGGGTACAATGATACGTATGATGCGGTTTGTTGTAAGATTCCATGTTACATTCTGTTTGAATATAGATTGCTAAAATTCAACAGGTTATGCTGTAAATTGTGTGTGTACTGTTTTTTTTATTATTAATATTTTTTTATATGCCATTATTTAACCAGGTAAGTCCAACTGAGAACAAGTTCTCTTTTGCAGTGGCGACCTGGGCCCCCTTGGCCCCCCCTTGGGAGAACTTGACAAACTCCAGTTCTGTGCCAGTGCCTCGGTCAGAGGATTGACGGGAGGATTAGCCCTAAGATGTTTTTTATGGTGGTGGGAGGAAACCCATACAAACACGAGGAGAACTTGCAAACTCCACACAGAAAGGACCTGGATCGGCCGTGGTTTGAACCCAGGACCTTCTTGCTGTGAAGCATTAGTGCTAACCACTGAGCCACCGTGCTGCCACAGGGCATTGTTTTGCAGGTGGTGGCCACTCTCCTGATCCTTCTCGACTGATTTGACTTAAGGTTTTCCATTTTCTCGTCACTCCTGGTAGCAAGATTTTAAAATCTTGTTCCGTGTGCCCTTTTTAACTTTGAGCACCGGTCCCTCTAAAGGTCTCTGCATGGCCCTAGTCAGTTGCGATCACTGCTTTACTTTAAGAACGTGAAATGTCAGAATAATAGTAGAAAGAATTTCTTTCATCACATTTCCAGTGGGCAGAAGTTTGCGTACACTTAGTATTGGGCAGCAATGGCTTTAAATAGTTTAACTTTAGTCAAACATTTCAGGTAGCCTTTCACAAGCTTCTCACAATAAGTTGCTGAAATGTTGGCCATTCCTCCAGACAGAACTGGTGTAACAGTCAGGTGTGTAGGCCTCTTTGCTTGCACATGCGTTGACTATATTTTGTATTAATTTTGTAACTCACTTGATCAATTAAACTTCTGGGATATCGACCTGTCCAGTTAGGGAAGCATTAGTGATTGTGAATCGAATTCACCTTTTTTGGTGCAAATTAAAGCGTCAACAGCTGAACAGGAGAGGCAACAGCAAGACAACCCCAAAAAGAGAATGGTTTTGCAGGTGGTGGCCACGGACCATTTCTCTCTCCTGATCCTTCCTGGCTGATTTTACTCAAGTTTTGCATTTTGGTAGTGCTCTTGTCACTTCCGGTAGCATGAGGCGATACCTGCAGTCCCTTCAGGTGCACAGGTAGTCCAGCTCCTCCAGAATGGCACATCCATACATGCCGTTGCAATAAGGCTTGCTGTATCTCCCAGCACAGTCTCTAGAGTGTGGAGGAGATACCAGGAAATGTGCCATTACACGAGGAGAGCTGGACAGGGCTGTAGAAGGGCAACAACCCAGCAGCAGGACCGGTATCTGCTCCTTTGTGCGAGGAGAAACGGAAGGGGCATTGCCAGAGCCCTGCAAAATGACCTCCAGCGGGCTACTCATGTGCATGTTTCTGACCAAACTGTCAGAAACAGACTCCATGAGGGTCCGACGTCCTAGTGGGACCCATGCGCACAGCCCAGCACTGTGCAGCTCGATTGGCATTAGCCAGAGATAACCAGAATTGGCAGCTTCGCCATTGGCACCCGTTCTCTTCACAGGCGAGAGCAGGTTCACACTGAGCACATGTGACTGACGTGAAAGAGTCTGGAGATGCCGTGGCGAATGTTATGCTACCTGCAACCTCATCCAGCATGACCGGTTTGGTGGTGGGTCAGTAAAGGTCTGGGGAGGCATATCCTTGGAGGGTCACAAGCCTCCACGTGCTAGCCAATGGTACCTTGACTGCTGTTGGGTACCGGGATGAAATCCTCAGACCCATTGTCAGACCTTACTCTGGTGCAGTGGACCCGGGGTTCATCCTGGTGCAGGACAATGCCCAGCCTCATGTGGCCAGAGTATGTAGGCAGTTCCTGGATGACGATGGCATTGATTACATTGACTGGCCCTCATGTTCCCCAGACCTGTATCCAATTGAGCACCTTTGGGAATTTATGTATTGCCGCATCCGACGCCGCCAAGTAGCGCCACAGACTGTCCAGGAGCTCACTGATGCCCTCGTCCAGGTCTGGGAGGAGATCCCCCAGGACACCATTCACCGTCTCATCAGGAGCATGCCCAGACGTTGTTGGGAGTGCAAACAGGCACATGGGGGTCATATACACTACTGAGCCACATTATGAGTTGTCGTGATGAAATTTCCGCAAGTTGGATCAGCCTGTGATTTAGATTTTTCACTTTGAGGGCGGGATTCAAAATCACACCGAAAATCAATGGGTTGATGAGTTTGGTTTCCATTGACCATTCTTACGTCATTTTGTTCTCAACGAATTACGAAATGTATAAAGATTTTCAACTTGAATATTTCGTTCATCGAGATAGTGTGATTTAAGTGTTCCCTTAATTTTTTTGAGCAATGTATATACATATCAGTTTAACGTAATTTTTTATTTCTATCATTGAGGCCATTAATATTCAACTGACATGGCTGAGATTAGTGGTGGTGTGCTCCTTCAGTCAAAGTAAAACAAAAGGTCATACTTTTTACTTAGTCAATCATAGGCATAGATTTAGGGCGGGACGGCAGGGACATGTCCCTACCAATGCCGAGGGACCACTGAATTGTCCCTACCAATAATCTAGTACATGGCTTTCTTTAAGTCATTATTATATACACTCCAGTGACCCCACAAAGGGTTAACAGTAAATATCGTTGATGTTTCCCCTCCCTCCTTCACCAAAATAAATCGTACATTTTTTTGGTTTAGCAGAGAGTCGCTCATCTAAATCGTGCAAGAGTCTAATGTTGCACACCCGCGGCAACAAGAAAACAGACAATACGGTCAACCTCGACAGAAATGCGATTTGTGAGCTTGTGATAGTCAGCGCGACATTACATTACATTACATTAATAAATCTTATAATGACATTATGGAAGTACAAAGCAGTATATTACATCACTAGTTTCCTACGGTTCAAAACAGTTTTTATGTTAGCTGGCAGTAACTAGCCAGTCTGCTAACGTTAGGGATCAGGGCCGGTTCTTTGGCAATTTAGCGAGTTGCAAGCTCGGTAGAAAGCCCACTAGATAGAGAAACCTATTTGAAGCAAAAAGATTGCCGGTTCGAATCCCGGGCTAGATGACACGACAACAAATTTTTTTTTTATGCAAATGGCCCAAATCTGCACTCATATCTAAGCAGCTAGTGCCACTGCACCTGTAGGCAGCCTTTCAAACAGCCAGCAAATTTATCCAGCCCTTAAGTTTGTTAGTTTATATAATTCTGTGTTTATAAGACAATCTTTAGCTAGTTTCCTTTCAGTCCCCCCGCCGCCACCGTGTAACAGTGGTTACAGAATTATGCCCCCACCAATGTCTAAACCAAACCTACGCCCGTGGTCATAATCATAAATGGCATGCTCTGACCTGAAATTCATCCTCCACCAATGGAGTGCCATCCTTCTTCAGTAGCTTTTTCCTTTTGTTCTTGCTGAGGTTTTGTTGCTCCACAATCTTGTCATAGTTGAAGTGTTGTTGCTTGCTGTCATCCTCATCATCCATTAGCAAGGCCATCTCAGCCTGTGCAAGCACCAAACAATAATTGATTATGTTTGGAATAAGAATCCGTCAATAGTGTGTTTTAAAACAGAGTTATTTATAAAATGTTACAAGAAATGGTTTATAATAATTAGAGAACGCTGTATTCGCTTTAAAACAGCAACTTTTCTGCCTTTACATTAAGACTATTCATCAAATATCAATACAATGATAAAGTAATTGAGGCTGATAAACCAGCAGTTAGGAATCAATTGTTTATAATTTTAAATTAAACTGGATACATTTGTATAAAAAAATACCAACCTTTTGTTTCTCTAACTCCTCTTCTTCTTCTTGGGTTTTTGTTTCCACGTCTTCCATCTTGTTTTTCTTGGCTTGTTTTTTTTTTTTTAAATCTAGAGCTAAAACAGATTTAGGCATGTAAGACAATAAATCAAAGGTCCCAGATATTATGAATATAAAGGCTTGTTTAGAAAGACGGATTACTTTTCATAATAAAATTTGTATTTTTTTTATAATTTACCCACATACATCTTGCAAAATCAGTCAAAATATATTTTTGCAATATAGACTAGATTTATTTAATGACAAAGTGTTAACATAATATATTGCACCACACCAGCAGATCCCAGTTCTTCAGCAAAGAATGGGTCATTAAGATCAACATCTGACGGAATCTCATCATCGGAATCAACTGAAGCCTATGGAAAAGACAAGGGATTCAATTATTTGTTTCAGTGTATGTGTCCCTTTGATGCTTTTCTGTTGTTGCGTCTTAAGCTCTAAAGAAAGCTCACCTGTTTTCTTTTTGCCTTGTTTTGCCTTTTTTTATCTTTCTTCCTCTCAAGGAACTCTTCCCACGGGGTCATCTTGTCTTTTCCTTCCATTTTTCTCTGCACCAACTTTTCAGTTGTCTCTTTTAGCCCTGAAAACAATTTGAAAGACATTGACATTCACAGCAAACCTAAAGACTTGAGTGTTCGCCAGGAAAATACCTATTTAAAATCAAATTCTTGTCAACTAACCTGGAACCCATGTAATCTCCATCTCCATGGCATTGCTATTCTGTTTCTTGTCTTTGTCTTGAATGCTCTTCAACATCTCTCTGTACTTGGCAATTTGCTCACCACCCTTCTTTCCCCTTGATGTTTTCACCACCTCATTCTCTGTCTGTTCGGCTAGGTCTTACAAAAACAAATGTTAGCATTCATTAATGACGGCAGAAAATGGAATCAAACAGATCCACAAAGTCCTTTGAACAGTCAATTGAAACCTGTTAATTGTCCTGTTAATCCTGAGCATATGCATAGACCTTGACAATCAATCACAATACAAATTCGAATGTGGTGAGGGGAAGGATATCCACAGGATAAACATGGCCTATGTTCGGCACCACACACCTAAAAACTATCTACAATATACTTGAGTGCATACTGTATACTGAAACCAAAATCAAGTATACTACTTTTTTATTTTTTACAAATATTTGCTTCAATTGTTAGTATACTGAAATTGAACATGAGATCACAATCCCGCATTTGTATTTATTCCGTTAAAGCCAGAAGGAAGATGGTGCATTGCATTTTGGGGCGTGAATCATTGTCTAGCAACATCTCTCGGGTACTCAAACATAGTATGTCATTCGGGAACGTTTTCCATATTCACTACTGTTTTTTTACAACCTTTGATACATTCTATTCAGACCGCAACCCATCTTTACTCTTGTATCCAGTCCACTTTTCCCAGCGTTCATCAAGGGTCCTTGCCTTAGTCCTTAGATAAGGTGTCAGTCTTTCCATGGAGTATATTTTCTCTACAATATCCAACCCCTGTCCTGGTCCTGGAGGTACATTTTTAGACCAGTTCCTTGTGATGGCCTTTTTGCACGCAAGAAACAGTATTTTGAAAAGATAGATGTCATCCTTTTGTATTGTATCATCAGGCCTCAATCCCAAGTACACAACCCTGGGGGCACTGGGAGTTTTATAGCATAAAATCTCCTCAATAATCTGAATGTCCCAAAATGTTTGTATTTTTATAAATGACCAAAAAATTTGAGTGATTGACATCTGTCCACACTTTGCTGCTGTTTACCCAATTGTTTTTTTTAATGTGGTGTAATAAAATAGCGGATTAAATTCTTCCAACCAAATTCTCTCCATCTTTTAGAACGAGTGGAGGTTTGCTGCGTGTAACACATGGATTGCCAATCACTCTCCAACAGTTTAATATTCAATTCTAGTTCCCATTTGAATTTTATGTAAAATGTATTTCTTCCGTTACGTTTTTGTAAGCCACTGTACAGTTTAGAAACGATCTTTGAGGGGGATTGATTGTATGCACCTGCCAACACTTCTATCACTTTATTACCTTTGACTGAAATTCCTTTTTTAATTTCTGTATCATAGAAATGTCTTAAGGTTTTAAATTGTTCCCCTCTGTAAGTGTACATACTGCTGTTATTCCTTTGTCCCTCCCCCTTACAAATGTATTATCTATCACTCCAGGTCCACATCTGGGGGTCTGAGAAGGTCAAATCAGGAGGTTACAGTCTCCTGCCAATTTGTATTTTTTGCTAATCTCATACCATATTTTCAATGATTCTTCTACAATGGAATTCTCTCCCTTTGGTCAGTATATTCTTTCCCAACTAACCTGGCCTGAGGTTGCAATTGGCCCAGATTTAACTCAACGTGTTTCCATCTAGCTTAGATACCCTGGGGAGCACCAATAAACAAAGCATCTCATTTGGGCAGCGTAATAATATTTGAGATTTGGCAGAGCCAAGCCTCCATTCTCCTTGTCAATTTGGAGTGTCTTGAATTTCACCCTGGGCTTTGCTCCTGCCCAGATAAACCGGGATAGCCATTTCTTCCATGCTGTAAACTGAGATTCCTGAATTCTGACTGGTAGTGACAAAAAAGAGAGAGAACTAGAAAATGCATTTCCCTGAGCAAATGCGATGTGATGCGTCGCAGTTATTGGACTGACCGCCTTAGAGCGCAGAACCTGCCCCTGCAGCATAAGTAGACTGCGGTCCAGACTCTTTTTGTTGACAGGGGGCGCTTATTGTTACTAGATTGTTGCTATAATGGTGGACACATACGATGATGAAGTGCTACCGTTTGGTTTTATCTTTAACAAGGTCAGGCTTTCACCGACAATGCATTCCACATAACCCTGCCATAGTTCACGCTCAAGCACTGTGGTTGTGTCCTACTCTACCATGCACTTAACAGTGAGGTAGTCATTAATGAGTGCAGTGTTCACAGTCACGGTTGCCCCCAAAAAATGTATTTCATGGGATATTATGCAAATGTATAACCTCAATACCCAATTAGGACACCAGTAATGATGGCTACGTTCCCTGACTTGGGTTAACGTGATGGACCTTTTAGCATTAACTCCTAAGTTAGCTAGATCCAACATCGTTATTTCTCTAACAACTGGTGTTCGGCGTAATAGCCAAGACAATCAGTATAAAAACGTAACATGCAAATACATAACATCAACGCTAGAAGGCGGTATATGCTCGTGCTAAATCTCTCCCCATTCATTTCAATAGGGCGAAAATCTATTCAAAATAATAATTAAAAATATAACACGTCAACCGATCACTTAGTTATATACCCGTGCACTACACAGTATTATGCTGGACATGTCGGCACAAGAATGATCGATAGATTCAAAACTGCGGGTGGCCAAAAGTCAACTTATTAAGTAGAAGAATATGACTTTGCGATTTCAGTATGTGAGCGTCATCACTGACGCATCACATAATTAGTGATGGTTTGGCTTGTAGATAACTGCCAAGTTTGACGAATATGACCTACAGTTTCCCTCTTCTTCCTCTGCCACTCCAAAGATGCGTATGCTGTTTCTCCTAGACCGGGATTCTAAGTCCGTTAGTTTATGCTGCAGGACTCCTTGCTGCTCCAGGCAGGCGCAGAGCGCCTCAATTGCCTCCGCCGCCCATTCCTCAAGTTTGCCATTGATTTCTTGACTGAGTGATTAATTTCCTGTCTCAGGCAGTCGTTATCCCCTTGAAATCAGTGTTTAATTCCTTTTTTGCCTTAATTACGTCTTCGGATCCCATGCTCGTTCTGGGGCCCTTCTGGCCTTCGGCATCCCCACTTTGAATGTTAGATCGTTCTGTTACGATGTTGCCAGCAGCGGCACAAGGGTTGGTGTCACCCGGTGCGGGGACTCAGTGTCACCCCCCCCCCCCCACTATCCAATAATATACGGAGCCATCAAAGGAAGCTGAAGGAGCTCCACTCGTCCGGAAACATATAAGCAATACATATTATCCATCTCTCCTTTTAGTTATCTTGAATGACTGTCCATCTAAACATACTATATATATATATATATAAATAAAATAAAATAAAATAAATAAATAACCTGAGGTCTACAATGTGTCAGGAGCAGCTGTCAGATCTTGCCAATATATCAATAGCGCAAAAAGTCAGAAGAGCGCTGGACATGGAGGACCTGATATCGGCATTCGCAAATGCTAAACACCAGCACCTCCTTGTAGAAGGTAAACAATTTTCTAAGTAGTTTTAAATTTCAAATGTTTCTAACTATTCATTGAGATATCCTAAACACTGTTCAAGAAATAGTGAGCTTCAAAACAGCCTCCCCAAAGTGCTTAGTGTTAATTAAATAACAGTAGCAACAAGTAACGCCTCCAGAAGTTATGATACCCGCTGGTCTCAGCATTATATGTGCCTGTTTGTAATTAAAAACTATGATGACGTGCTAACAACGTTGGTTAAGGTGAAAACAGATGGAACCGGCAAATGCAGTTCCACAGCATTCACGCAAACTTGAGCTATGGAGTTGTTTGAATTCATTGCCTGTTTAATTAATACTCAGCGCTGCATCACCATCTAACGCCATTGAACAATGGCTTACGGAACCCCAACTGTGAATTACAGATAGCCGCTCAGATGGTTAGGGATCTTGTGACAGTGCTTGAGAGCAAACATGATCATTCTACATGGTGTTTGACAACGAATTTTGACACTACAGATGTGGAGCTTGAACAATGGAGGCAGCACAATAGGTCGTACACCTGCCGTTAGTGACATCTGACAGAAATAAAATTTCAAAACCAAAATATCAACACTTTCATGAAAAGTCTCCTACAATACCTGTATCCAATGTCTTTGAAATGCATACGGTAGGCTAATCAGAGTTTTATATATGAAGCACTTTTATGACCAAGAAAGGTTCATTCATGGGATGCAGCCTTATTCTTGAGTGTTTCTTAAAATTATACAATGCAGAAATATTCTGGCACTCAAGTCATTTACTCACATTAGCTTTAAATTGTGAATACAGGCCGAAGTGTCTAATGTCAGAATGCATCATGTCATCAGTCAGGGGGTTTCTACCTTCAAAATGCTCATCTTCCTTCACTGGTTCTTCAGCAAATGAGCCTACTTCTTCTCCTTCCTCCTCACTGGATGAAGCAAGGTAAGCATTGAAGTCCATCTGTAGCAGCTCATCCCTGTTAAACTTCCTACTCAGGGCTGTTACACGTTCATGGTCAGTCTCATCCCATGTCAATTCAACCTGTAGAGTGATTAAGTCCACAAAAAAAGCAAAATCTCTTTGCTTAATTATATACAGTCAGATATGGTCTCCAGAAAATGTTGGGCTATAAGTAAAACCTGTGCTGAACATTTAGCACTGATCTAACCTTTGACGTGGCAGCAGCTGTTGATGTGAACAATTTAGGGGTGTAAGTAGACAGGTCAATGTCAGTAGCCACGTCTTTTGGCTCTTCATCTAAGGTTGTGTCATTTGGAATAAACCTGTCAGCACAAGAGGTAGCAACATAAAGCTACTTGAAGTCCAAGTGACACTAAACCGAAGTGATCGTTGCTAGAAAGAGGATTTACATTACGACATATTAGGGTATTATTGACATTCGTATTTATAAAGATAATACTTACACACCTAAGGTCAAGAATAGAACAGCTGCTTTCGTACTCAAAGCCGTCACACTCTTCATAGATTTTAACAGCAGTTTCGACAGAGTCACACTCAACCACTGCATAAAAGTACTTAAGTCGCTTGAATTGGTAATCACGCATCTTTTCTCTGTAGATTCTGCGGGGTACATAAATAAGTAGTTTAATTAACTTTCACAGACACACACACACACACACACACACCAGAAGTGATAGTTTTATACCTCTCTTCCTCCGTGTCTTTTTCTGGATCCTCTGGTAGTGCCATTAATTCCAAGGGGCCCTGCGACTGTTCCATCTGAATTCGTTCTTTTCCAAACTCGGACGGATAAATCTATACATCGCATAGTACACCCCAATATAAACCACATCATATGTTCTCCATCAGATTCATATTAAAACGTGTAGTTCTGGAATTTTTTTTATGCTGCATTTTTTTATTATCTCAATGTTTCCTGAGGATGTCCTGAGTTGTACAGTTAACTTTTGCTTGGCCTGTTAATTCTATGTTCTATGTTTTTCTCGCACTATAAATTTAGCTAAATGCTAGAAGTTCGACTTGGAATACATATCTACACATTATACATATATATTGATTTGTTTCAACACATCACATAATTCCACACAATAGCAGTTATGATCATAAATGCACGCGTCATACATTTTATAATGGTAGTTCATGGATATCCTTTTTATCTGCAGTCTTGGAACTGTTCAAACCTAATTTATTTGTATAGCACATTTCATGCACATGGGAAATACAATGTGCTTTCCACAACGAAGGCAGAATAAACCAAATTTAGCAAACAAGAGTAGTTATTGTAGTATTACCTTCACAGAAAGCACCACACCTCCATTCGGCTTGAAGGAATTAAATAATGCGAGTAAGTCCTTGGCTTTCATTCTGTCCCAATCCATGTTACAGACCGCTAATCTTGAGGATACCTGCCAAGGATTATTAAAACCAAATCCCGCAAGTTAAAGGGCTTGTACAAAGTTATCTTTATTGCAATGTTAAAATGTATACATTCTGCCCTTTTCACTGTACTAGCTGGAAAAATATATCTTACTTTCATGTAAATGCAAGATCCATTTAATCCCAGGCACCAGTTCCATGCATGTAAATCTTGTTTACTAGTCCTACATGCGTATGAAAAAGCTAAATGTGGCAGTACAAAAAAAAAAAAACTTCTGGTCAATTAGTTGGCCAACATGCTCTTAGTCAACCAAATTCTCATTGGTCGATTAATCGCTGGTGTTACTGGTGCTAACAAGAAAAGCGCTTTTGAATCCATTATTTTAGGAGCGGGAGGGACATGCAGACCTGATGTATTTTATTTTTGTGTTAAAATATTGAATATAAATAACAAGTAACATAATATTACAAATGTGTATCTTTTTTAATCATCATATGGTTTAATAGATTATAAGACAACACCCCCGTTTTCACAACTTTAAACTCGCCCAAATTTAGACTGTTTAGACTAGCGAAACATATTTACAGTATTTACTAGGCTAATTTGACACCATGCCGAAGTCCTTGATGTGAAAACATTTGAAAAAATATGGAGAAAAAGTGGAATGCAAAATTTGATCCCAACAATTTACTTTTCACAGGTTAACAAGCATGGCGTATTATAAAAACGATTGGCATACGTTTTATAGGTTGTCTGCTAGCATGCTCCGTCAACTTTTGTGTTGAACACTTGATAGGCTTTAAAGGGATAGTTCAACCATTTTCAACTTTATGTTTTTCATCACATACCAATGTTCCATTTTACACATAGTACTGTCATGTATCGTTTCACAATCAAACAGTAGAAAAACGAGTTGGGAAAATGACCCCTATTGCATCATAGGGGGTCGTTTTTCAAACTTTGAAAACTACAGCCGTTTCCAGCCAGGGGGAGGTTCTTTTCTGGTTCTTTGAGTGACGTACAACCAAAGGCGGGCAATTCAAATTAGGGGGAACTTGCCATGCAAATAAGTCGATGCCTGTGCTGTGATGTTATAGAGATAGCATTATACCTAGATAACTACTCATCACATTGTCTGTGATCATGGTTGACAAGGTGACTGATTCCACTGCAGCATTAGATGACAACGTTACAATATTTTGTTAGTCAGTGAAATTCAGCCGTATTTATTTGAACCGGAATTTAGCCATGAGGAACTTTGACAGAGAAATCACGAAATGCAACAACAGTTACAGGCAGCGGGCGAACCAGCTGGAGCTGAAGAGACAGCAGCTGAGCCACGGCTGAACTCGAACTGGTGGTGCATTTGAGGGTATTGCCTGCAGACGGCCACGGAGACAGATAGTGTTGCTGCAGTGTGTGGGACCGCGCACAGTTTCTGCTGTCAAGTATGACCACCTCCAGCAAAGAAGATGGACGAACGTGTGAACTGAGCATGACAGATTTGCAGCGCATACAGACAGCGGAGTGCCGGAGACCTATTTTAGAATACAGTGCTGAGACCTGCTGGGCCAAGGGGGCATTTGACAGCTGAATAAGCAGCTAGCTAGGTAATATAATAATCTCATGTTGAACTTTTTTTTACGTGTGGATTAATTTGGGACTGTACTAGGTCTTGCTGTAACGAGCTAGCGGCTCCTACGTTTGTCTTGATTCATCTTAGCGAATATTTTGGTCCTATACATTGGCTTGGTAACGTTAGTTAGCTAGCACCAATGTATAAGAATTTAGGAGATCAAGTTGTTTGATAAGTTGTTCTTGACCCTATAAAATGTAAACGTTATTTTCTTCATAAAGTTTGCTAATACTAGCATAATATTTTGCGATAGTAACATTGTAGCTGTTCAGACTAGACAACCATGTTGACTAATAATATAATTTTTTTTATTACATCAGTGATATAAAAGTGCATCTATAATTGTTTTATTTAATCTACAGCATGCTAAAGTAGCGTATTTTGCGTTTTTTGTGATTATAAAAAAAATAATTACATGTTTTATTCTTTTCAATTTCGTCTGGCTGCATATCATTTGTTTCTGGGGAAAATAATCGTATCCCCCTACCAGCATGTGTCGTCAGTAGAATATGAGATGCTTACCCATCTGCTAACTTCACTGGCTATCGTGAGGTGCAAGACTCACAAGAGGACTTGTAAATGTCTGTTACACAACACTGTTATAGTCAAGTTCGAACGCAGGAGAGCGGATTTCAATATTCATGAATATTTAATGCACCACATAGCTTTGACACGCCTACGCCCTGTTGCTGGGGAGGTGACAAGGAAAGGGTCGCGCAGTGAGCTATGGGTATTGTGGTGTACATTGAATTAATCATTTCAATGCCTGTAGTTGGAAAAATTTTAATTTCACTTACACTGATTATAAAACCCGAACTTGTTAAATACACTTAATGTAGCCTAAAGAACAACATATATCGTTTTGGGAATTGGGTGAAGTATCTCTTTTAGTGTGAACATATCACAAATTGCCTAACTGTTTTGTTTGAAATAGAACTGGCAATTGAAATTGAAATTGGCAGTTGATTTTGTAGCTGAGCCTCTTACATGTCTTTTTAACCTGACATTGGAAAATAAGGAAATTCCTAGGATATGGAAATCTGCTTTAGTTCTCCCTTTATTAAAAGGGGTTGACCCAGCTATATTAAATAATTATAGGCCAATCTCTAAGTTATCAGTACTGGCTAAAATTCTTGAAACTCTGGTGAGTGATCAACTGAAACAGTTTTTATGTACAAATGCTATTCTATCTACGTATCAATCAGGCTTTAGAAAAAAACATAGTACCATCACAGCTGCAAGGTGATAAATTACATTTCCATTGCACTTGACAAGAAGCTACATTGTGCATCACTGTTTATTGATCTATTCAAAGCTTTCGACACAGTTGACCATGATGTTTTTAAATGTAGACTTGGTTCGCTAATTATTTGACAAATAGGTCTCAATGCATAAACTATGATGGTCTGTTTTCAGATATTGTGTGCATCCACAAGGATGTACCTCAGGGTTCCGTATTAGGTCCACTTTTATTCACTATTTATATAAATAATTTGGGTCAAAACATGGCAGATGCTAATATTCATTTTTATGCGGATGACAGTTATATACTGCTGTTTTTACCTGTGTTGGACTATGGTGATCCTTTATATATGTATACCTCTGCTCAGTGTCTTCATTTGGTTGATACAGCTTACCATGCTTCCCTGAGTTTCATTACAAACTGTAAAGCTCTTACTCACCACTGAGTTATACTCTCGGGTGGGGTGGCCTGCTCTGGCCACCCGTTGGCTCTGTCATTGGTATATTTTCATTTATAAGGCAATTATTGGTATGCTCCCATACCACTTGTGTTTTAATCGCACAACAAAGTACCGGACAACACTTTTTATGCTCACAGGACTTTTTAATGCTCCCTGTACCCAATGCCCGTACGGTATTTGGGAAAAGGACCTTTGCGTATTCTGCTCCCTCCGCATGGAATATGTTGCAAAAAGATTTGAAACTAAAGGAATTAATCTCTTTAAATGCTTTTAAATCCAAAATGAAAGAAATGGAGACAGTGTCCTACAGATGTCAATGTTTAAATTTTATATTGCTTTTAATGTTCCTGGTATTGAACTCTCTTCTTAATTATGTGTTCCATTTTGTTACTTTTTAACTCTCAATGTTGCCTCGTTTTGTGTCATCCGTCTGTAACTATGTGTTTTTTTTTAGTTTGCTGCTACCCGTCTTGGCCAGGTCTCCCTTGTAAAAGAGATAATCTCAATGGGATCTTTTCCTGGTTAAATAAAGGATTAATCATAAAAAAAAAAAAGAACTGCAGCAAAGTTTAAGTAAAAAATTGGCTATTTCATGTTGAGATAATAATAATTATTATTTATATAGCACCTTTCAAAACAGGGTTACAAGGTGCTTTACAATAAAAATAACAGTAAAAAAATATTGGCTAGAACAAAAGTTAACGCTCCTGTTTATTATGATCATAAAATAAGTATATTAATTTTTTTTAAATTATTTTTGTATGTTCCTCAATAGTTCTTGTGTTGGGGTCACCAGTACTAGGCTACTATTTTCATAATTCATATAAATACGGCCAGGTGCACACTGGTTGGCCCGAGAATGTGATCATTTCAGTAGCCTATAAAATAATGAAGATTAATTTAATATGCTGCAAAAGTCTTATGTTTATTTATAATTCATTTAAGCTACCCGGTAGAGTGCAGAATGTTAAAATTTTATCGACCAAGATTTTCTTTGGTCAGCCCTAGCATTTTGTAACACCAAAATAAAAATAAAAAACATTGTTTATTAAAAGTATTTGAAATTTACCTTTGCCAACATTTATTTTCATCCTAATGCCAATAGTACTGCAACGAACATTTCCCACATAAGTTTACCTAACCGCGGGCATACAAACATGCTAGTCTGCAGCATGACAGAAAATGATTTGAGTTGACCTCTCCTTAACATGTAAAAAGCAATATATGAAGACCCCTGCCTTTCTGCAATTTTCTTAGTTATTTGGATCAATATGGCCCCTTGGTCTATAAATTCAAAATGTTTAAGGGTTTAATATGTCAGGATATTATCCGCAAACTGATGTTAACATACAAATTGAACTCTTTCTTTAGCTGACATACTACAATGACTGACCTCCTCGTTTCGAGCTGCATCTTTGCAAAGATCTCCCCAGTCATGCTCAATCTCTTCTTCCTCACATCGCAAAATTACATCTACGTTGTCGTCGTCAAAGTCATCCTCTTCTGAGCTTGTCTCCATGTTTCCCTTCCCTCTAGCAAGATCTGGTTCACTGTCACTGTCTTCTTCTGATTCAAGACCTGACCCTTCTTCTGATTCAAGACCTGACCCTTCTTCTGATCCACTCTCCAAGTCACTCGGCGTCTCAACTTCTTCGTTATGTTCCTCGCTCTCATCCTCCTCATCACTGCTATCCTCAATGCAGTCTTCGTGCTCAGTATCTTTATCATCAAAAGCAACACTGGCCTGCTCAATTTGATCTCTGTCATCTGCAAAAACAATCTTTATTATTTTCAGGAGCACAAGGATCCACCATTGGAAAACAGATACGACGACGGACACATTTAAAACCTCTAATGTTGGCTCTAATAATTTCCAGATTTTGAAAATATGGACATTATAAAACCCAAATCCAAACTCTAAAAATAAAGACGAATTTAGAATTTGTAATCAGTAGAACTATGACTTTAACCACATTCGCTGGAATATTGTTTCCCTATGCAAAGCTATTCTGGTAATTTCAGAGATAGACAACCTCATTAAAGGGATAGTTCAAAATTTTGGGACATAAGATTGGTTTCTACCCATCCATACCCAGACGAGATGATTGATTTCAATGTTATGATTGTACATCCAATAATGGAGTTTTTTAGGTAAATAAGTTGGTAGGTTAATGTAACCTAGCTTTGCAACAATGGCTACA
Source organism: Galaxias olidus (assembly GCA_026901105.3). NCBI lineage: Eukaryota > Metazoa > Chordata > Actinopteri > Galaxiiformes > Galaxiidae > Galaxias > Galaxias olidus. Next base: position 32,479 of record JAPMUY010004923.1, read on the forward strand.
AGCAAGTTGTACCAGCTAGCATGGCTGCGTCGAAAGTGAACCGAGCCCCAAGACATTTCTGTGTATTTTTTGCAGCTGTCACATTTTCACTCATTGAGGGCTTTTTTTTTTTCTGCACCTGCAAGTTCTGCACCTCAATAGCAACTGTACAATCATGGATAGAAGTTGGGAGAATGCAAACATTTATTTTGTGCAGTTTAAACACAGCTATGATGTCATCAATAACAAAATAAGAAAAAACATAAGTTGCATTTCTTTGATAATTTTTTATAAAAATATTCTGAAATGGAATCTATACACAAACACACACACAACAAGTGTTCCTAATACCGGAAGAAAACATGTTATACATATTGAACTATTAAAATTTTTACACTCTATCAACATATCTCTCTGTATATGCGTTCTCTCCTCTCTGCTCCAGACTGCAGTTCAGTCAAAGAGTTGCTGATTTATTGTCATGTGACTGTTGGTCTCAGCTGAGTCATTCAAGGCTTCCCAGTTACTTTGAGAAGCGCAAAATTAAGTGCTTTTTACAGGATCTGGATTGTGGGGGAAAAAATTGCCTTTTGTTTTAATGAGACATTTCAAATAAAGTGATTTTGAATAAATATCTATTTTCAGCTTCTACTTGGTTACTCTTTGTGACGGAAGCATTCTGCACACATGATCAGTCTAAGGATGGTTGGAAATATGGTTGGGTACCAACCGAATTACGTCGGTACAACCAAGTACCAGTTCACGTAAAATCAATCGGTGCCAAATTTCAGTACCTGCAGAGCGCATCTGGGTGAATAGAGATAAGTCGAGAGAGAGAGATTACGTCACCTCGTCAGCCCGCCCTGCAGCTTGTTCACAGTCAGGGCACAGGGCAGCTGTCCCAAGTGTGGTAACACTGTTAGTCAGAAAGCTGAAATTACAGTTGCGAGTTGCATTCAGTGTGCATTAGAACGCTAGCGCCATCACAAATAAAGTGAATTGAAAAAGAATGTTGGTTCAGTCTGTTCAGGGATGGAGTGAAGCTTGCGTTCAAAATCACAAAATGGCACCGACTGCGATCATCTAGTTCATACTAGAAACTGGGTGCGCCATACTTTGTCTGGTTATAGATATCCAAATGCTTCCTTCCAATGCCTTTTCTGAGTTTGACTGTTAAGACCGAACATGACGGCACCGCCCCCTAATTTGCATAATGAAGAAACAATGCATATAGAAATGTAGAAGGAAATGTAAAAACAAATTCTAATACAGAAATAAATAAGTTGAGAAATAAATAGGAGGGGAAATGCAAAGGAAATGTAAAAAGGAAATGTACAATGCAATTAAGACATTTACAAATATGAACGTAAATAAATACGGGAATTAATACAAAGATAAATACATTCAATGGCATTTTATTTATTTTTGAGTAATTAATTATTTATGGGGTTAGGGTTTTTAATTTGGGCAGCTTTGGTCCTCCATTCACTAGCAGTTAGTGGGAGTGTTTGTTTTGATTTCGTCTTGCATGCAACAATAAACATGTAGTGCCGTCTCTTTTTTCAACTAGCTATGCTATAGCCTACTTTGGTCGTTGACACAACTACCCATTCATTTTCAACTTCGGTAAAACAAAACAAAATAGAACTGTAGCCAATGTGATACCCTTTTGATTGATTACTAAATTAGTTTAGTTAAACATAGGAAATTATTAATTTATTACATTTTAAATACGAAACAATGCATGAAAAATCCATTCAGTGTATATTTTATGAGTGCCAATTATCTCTTGTAGCCGATTTCTAAGTATAATTGTTCAAACACATTCAATTTTGCATACCTTAAGAAATTACTAGGTATTAGCTTTCAAATAATACTACACACTTACATATGACACTTCTTCAGTTATTAGTTGTTCAATTTAGGTAGCTATGTATTTTTAGACAAACATTTAAAAACAGAACCCTATTACTAAGTAGTTAAATTACTCTTTTCAGAATGTGTAAGTAAAGTACCAAAAAAAAGATACCATTGGTAGACTGGCCAAACATTCGGACCGTAATGTAGGCTTAAGTAATGGAGAATTCTAAACGCGGGTAGCAGCAAAAAAATGACTTGCATTGACTTTCACATCATTTAATAACTACTAAAGTGGACTTAAATACGTATATAAACATTGTAAATCGTTTCATAGTAAAACTAACTGTCGTTAACCAGCTGGAATTTCATCTGTCTCGTACTAGCCAACTTACGGTTCGTCTCTCAAAACGCTTGTAGTGGCGATTTGTAAAACTGCATCCGTATTTCAGAGGCTTTAAATAAAAACGTTGTTTCAAATATGGCTGTAAAATTAAGATTTATTGTTTCCCATCAACGTTATGAACACATCCATAGAACATTGTTTACACTTCTTGAACATATTACTAGTTGATTTCACACATGAAAAGCGCCTTGGCGCTGGTCATCTAGGAGTTCACGTTCTGTGCTGCCGTTTTTGGTCAAAACGGCCACGAAATTTTCAGCACTCCCCATATTCAAACAAAAAAGCCTCGGTCAATTATAAAATTACAGATTATCCCGTTGGTTGGTTTTAATCCTTACACCTTCGTGAATTGCGTATGCTATGTGTTTTTTCGATTGATTAGATTTAACTACCTATAAATTGTTGAATGCTTTTGTCGGCTATGGCTAGGTCCCTGAAATAAAAAACTACAGGGCAAACTATGGCGTAACACTAGGCTAGACAAACGTAACTGCTCCAAT
>JAPMUY010004929.1:0-17500 GCA_026901105.3 Galaxias olidus
GCCTACCAAAATATCAGCCATATACTGTATTATATCCTCCAGTCATCCAACACATATAACCAAACCCTAACCTAACCTTATATCCTCCAGTCATCCAACACATATAACCAAACCCTAACCTAACCTTATATCCTCCAGTCATCCAACACATATAACCCAACCCTAACCTAACCTTACATCCTCCAGTCATCCTACACGTCCTCTGTGTAAGCAGCTATCTGAACCTGGCTTGACCCGGGGGCCGGGGCTTTGAAGACCGGCCAACACGCCAGCCTGCTTCCTCTTCTCGATGCTACCCCCCCCCCCCCCCCCCCCCCCCACCATCTCTACCTCCCCTTCTTTCTCTTCCTCTGTCTCTCTCTCTCTATCTCTCTTTTGCTCCCTGTCCCTATCCATCTCTCTCTCTCTCTACTTCTTTCCAAACTCTTTCTCTTCCTCTCTCCTTCTCTTTACATAGAGGAGATGTAAGGTGCACTTGTGAGGTCTTAAGTGGCTACCTGATGAATATCTCTGGAGTGCTGACCTGGAGCGACAAGGTGAAAGGGCCATTAACCTACATCTCGACGTGTGTGTTTTAGTGTGTGTGTGTGTGTGTGTGTGTGTGTGTGTGTGTGTGTGTATGTGTGTGTGTGTGTGTGTGTGTGTGTGTATGTGTATGTGTGTGTGTGTGTGTGTGTGTGCGAAGGCATGTGTGTGTCTGCACTCTGTGTGTGTGTGTGTGTGTGTGTGTCTGCAGGTATGTATGCGTGTATGAATACTTCTTTTAGTATGTAGAACTGACACCAGCTCAATGCAGTGCTGTTGCTTGTTGCTTTTGTCTCAGCATGCTTCCCGGAGAAAAAAAAGAGGTTGTCCTTTTTCTGAATAAGCTCTCAACCAGTCAGAACCAAGTTCAACTCGGACCAGGATCAGTGAGTGGACATAAAGCAATCTGTGTGGAGAGGTGTTTATTTCAAAGGCTTCCCTTCTGCCGTCCTCAAAGTTAAAGACGTCAGCAAAAAAAAAAAAAAAAAGATTTCCCCGAAGAAATCGTCTCTCTTTAGTTCTTAGGTTTCCAATGCTGTGTGGAAAAACACAGGTCCATTCTTGTCCAATTGACATTAAAGCATAGCTTGAAGGGCAACTTTCTCTCTATGAGGGGTGATCATTCTAAATATATGCATTTTGTAGGGGGGGGTAACACGCATCTAATCATAAATATCGTTAAACTAAACTGACAGGATCATCATAATATCAATTATGAAAATACGATTTGTTTTTATATATTTGCAATATTACTAAAGTAAAAAGTAACATTAAAAAGTTGTAATTAGGTGCCAGACATGAAGCTATGTGAGGTGGTGCCACTTTGCTTTCAAATAGCTGACATATAAAATGAAATTCATATGAATGCGTTATAATGATCCCTAAATGTTCACATCTACCCCCGCAAACCACAGCTATGCAGAGCTCATCATAAAAGTGATAAAGTATGCCCATCGCTTGTCTCATATTTCCCTGCCTCTGGTGCAGATCACGACACGTCGGGCTCAAACACCAAATCCAGCTGCATCCCAAAAGCACAAAAAAAAGAAAAGAAATGCATTCTGATGATTAGCTTCGGGAAAAGAATGTGCTCCCATTGGAATCATTGCTCAACCTAACGATCCCTCGCTCCCTTTGATGTTATTAAATTTGGCCTTTCCACGAATGCCTTTTTGTCGGTGGGCGTGTGCACGTGACAGGGAGTGCACTTTACCTGTCCGTGACTGTCCGCCAACCAAAACGGATCTGTTGAATCCATAACCCTGTGCCTGCGGTTAATCAACGATGGCATGGGCAAGAGTTCAGAGGTCACAGATGAAAAGCGCGCGCGTCTTGTTTGTGTGTTTAATTTACGACGATCCCCTCTCAGCGTCTCAGAGCCACGAGAGATTAAGCCCGATGACAGAGATGGAGGGCGAGCAGAAAGATTAAAGCAGACAACGGGTTTGTTTTTTTAAATAGTGTTAATTGCTGTTTGAAAGAATAGAGTTATGCCAAGGTAACATACATTTAGCAACGCACCACTCGTCATGGGAAAAGACATCTCTCTTTGTCCTGAAAGTGTGTCTCAGCCTTTGGTTTTTTAAATAGCATGGGCTCACTCACAGGGTGTGTAATTCTGTTGATGGAATCATAAAAGGGAGCCTTACGTTACCATGGTTTCGAGGTTAGCCATGTGTACTCCCCTTTACACTAAACTATTTCCTTTCATCGTTGAAGTAAGGTCAACTGATTTTAGCTCAGCTCAGCTCAGCCCAGCCCAGCCCAGCCCAGCTCAGGCCAGGCTAGTTGGATTCAGTTCAGCTCTGTTAGGTGAAATGGGGACAGGGGTTTGTGTTTGGGGATCACTGTGGTCCAGAGCTAGTCGGGTTCAGTTCAGTTCAGATCAGATCAGTTCAGTTCAGTCTGAGGTGAAAGGGGGACAGGGGTTTGGGGATCACTGTGTGTTTGTCCCCCACAGCGTCGCCTCTCTGCCCGGCTGACGTGCCCACTCACAATGGCAGGGGATCGGGGACTTAATCACGCGTTATGGCCTTATTGTTGGACCTCCGGCCCTCGGATAACACAGTGCTGCCGTCAGTCTGGAGGGGGTGGGGTGGGGGGTCGGACGGGCGACACCATCACGTGACCCCCATTGCTGCCGTGTACGCACACACACACACACGTCACTCACACAAGGCACACACACAAACCACACACATGCACTCACAGACACACATACACACACATACGCTGACACACACACACACAAAACACACACATGCACTCACAGACAAATACACCCACACACACACACACGCACACAAATGCAGATTACATGACGACACAGATTCATGTGTAAAGTAGAAAATGAAAACGGGGAGGGTGAGGGGACGTGAGGTGACACAGTCCACGTGTCGGTGCGTTCTGATTGGCTGTTGACACAGGGGCTTAGTCAAAGCTGGTCATGTCTGGGCAGCAGGAAGACCGGGCGTCACGACAACCAATACAGGTGGCCGTGTCGACTGTAGAACACATGTGCGACTGAAATTTCAAAACACTCCAAACCTTTATATTGTTTTGCTACTTTTAAAATGTTTCAAGACATATGCATGTCGGGCACGGATGTACAAAAAACAGTCACCGTTACATAAAGTCATATCTGGAATTTCACACACCCCAATGAATCACTTGGACATGTGTTTTTATAAAACCATAATAGCCAAACTTTCTCTTCCAATTCAGTAATAACTCTGTGACTTTCACTGGCGTCCTGTCATTAGGTGTGAACTGTCCTCACCACTGATAACACCAAAAGAGAAAGAAGAAAAACAATTCAGCCAATTTGTAATGGGAATGTGGAACTATCTGTTATTGTGAGTTAGCGCGTGCCTCTGTGGGTCTGGGCTTGCCTGTAATTGTGTTGTCCTATGGTGCTGTGAACCTCAGCCTGGCACGCCTGAATCAAAACGCTCATCTTTGGATTTTAACAAACAAATGAGTGCTTAGCTAAGACCAGAGGAATGCTGCGTTTACATAACTGGGTGTTCGTGCTATGTTCATCTAATTTGGGGGGAAACGAAAGCGGGCCTAGTTCGTGCGTCTGAAATTAATCGGCTTCCCTTAATTTCTTCTTACGAGATAGCTACAAGTGCCTGCTTGCTGCAGACACAAAAGCTGCACTGTAAAACCTTGTTGTTTTTCAAACAGCACCATGCATTAATACGTAATAACAGTCTTAGCAAGGACAGCGTGATCAAACACTAACATCAATTACAACATTCCAAAATAAAACAATCAGGAAAGGGAGTGAAGAGGGAGCTTCTTTAAAGGATGAATAGGGTTCTAAATACTGTGCCATGCTGACATGGAACCGAAAAAATCGATGTTATCTTTAATGCCATCAGGCCAGGATAACGTAATTAACTTCTAGATGGTCAAACTGATCATCGACTCTTTCTAAAACACACAGACACACCACATGGTGATCTTTTTGACCTGACATCTTTAATGCCATCAGGCCAGGACAATTCGACGAACTTCTAGATGGTCAAACGGATCATCGTCGTCTCTCTCTAAAGCACACAGACACACCACATAGTGAACAGAAAGAAACCTATCAGATTTAGAGCCCAGCTTAGGGCTGATTTAAACCATTGTTTTTATCCCCGGCTCCTGGACAGTGTGGAGCTCAGGGAGACTGGAGGTGGGATGGATTGTTCCAAGGCCTCGTCCCGCACTTTGAAGTGGAGCCCCCCCTTACCCCCCCCCCCCCCCCCCCAACTCTGAGAGGCATGGTATTCAGGGTAGAGAGCACGGTCGGGGCTGACTTGGCAGGCGGTCGTGTTGGCATTGACATCGGCCATCCTTAACGGGGGGAAACTTTCATCTCTGTTCGAACATGTGGACTCAGGCGCCCTTATCGCTGGGGGGGGGGGGGGGGCAGTGGGGGCCTCAACTCAGAAGAGGAAAAGGATGAAGAGGTAAGGGAAGAGGAATGCCAAGAACATGTAAAAAAAAAAAAAGGGGGGGGGTAGAAGAAAGAAGAGGAGGAGAATGAGGAGGAGGATGAAAATAAAGAAGAGGAAGAGTGAGAAGCCGAGGAGGAGGGGGAAGTGGAGAATGAAATGAAGAGGTGGGGGGAGGAAGAGCTTTGTGTTTTACATTCCTTATCTACTCCAGCTGTGCATATCTCATATTTTTCCTCTGTCTAGAAGTCTCCTGAGTCTCAGCTACTGGAAACAAAGATCTTTGGAAAGAACAAAAGAGAACAAATCAAATTTGCAGAAATGTTATACACTATAAATCGTAATATCGAAATACGTGTTAACAATGAGAAATACTGTAATTCATACTTTCGTCCATAACAGCAGAGCAGTTAGTAGTTAGTGACGGCCATCTTAAGATTCCCACTCCAAACCAAGCCATGTTGCATGGGTGTATTCTACTCCTACTAGCTCTATAACAACACAGCGTAACAGTTTGCAACAGTGTGTTTGTTGACACTAGGACCCAGAGGTGACCCGGTCTGATGGCTGTGTATTGTCGTAATAGTAATTTCATCATCATCATCATCATCATCATCATCATCATCATCACCTGCTACTGCGCGCGTAATACCAAAGCATGCTGCCAATGACCCGGTCTAAAATAGAATTATGTGTGTGTGTGTGTGTGTGTGTGTGTGTGTGTGTGTTTGTCATTAAGCCAAGAGTCCACGCTGGCGTGGTGTGCATATCTGCGTCGTTAACGTTTTACAGTGAAGAAGACACGGTCGGCCGAGAGGGTCAAAAGGTCGTGAAACGCCAGGGAGCCCGGGCATGTCTGGTGCTGCTGTGATATCCATCACTGACCAATCCCTTCCACTGGGCCAGAAGCTACCCAGAGCTAGAACGACTAGAACCAACACGACTGACTGAATCCTTCAATCATTCTATCAGCCCCTCTATTGCTGTCGCCGGCTCCACTGACCCAGAAGCTACCCAGAGCTAGAATGACTAGAACCAACATACATGGTGGATAACGTCTGCATTTGGGTCTTGTTACAGTTTAAGATAGACAGGCGCCCTGGAGTCAGCCCCGCAGTTATTTGCTCAGGTGCTTTTTTTAAAGGATTCTGGGCCTAGAGGAAAGGTTAAATATCGATCTTTTTCTCCTTTTTAAAAACATAAGTGCATTGAATCCGTTGTAGTATGTTCTTTTGGTGACTTTGGATATTAGCTTTATAAGTTACAACTGTCACCAATCAGATATGGGGTGTCAGTTTCACACAGAAAGTGGTTTTGGATTATAGCTTCAGCAAAATAAAAGTTCATTTAAATAGTCGTTTTTTTGTACTTTCAGTACATTTCTATTAGCTTGTTTACCTGGTGGGTGTGTAATCATTCAACCAGTCTGTGAATCTCTGGTATGAGGCATCCCTTTCTCCATCCATCCATCCATCCATCCGTCCACCCATCCGTCCATCTGTCCATCCGTTCTTTCCAGTGGGGTATCCACAGCAACCAATCGCCAGTCTGGACACAAGAGATTAAATGGTTCCTGGTTAACCATTCGACAATGCATCCATCACGTCACCGTGGTTACCGAAAAGCCAGTGTTAATTATTTGAAGTGAACCACTAGTGAACACAGTGAAATGGAAAACTCAACAGTGAACAACCCACACTGAAGTGCCGTTGAGAGATGTTTTCGCAAAGAAAGAGAGATGAACGTTTGGTATTTCGGCTATTTTGTTTAGTTAGAGAAATTAACTACAAATGTTTTTTGTACGTTCTAATATTAGACAGTCAGCTTCTTTTTTAATCAACTTTTGTTGTTATGGACTTTTCATCGGAAGGCCATTTAAACTGTAAACAGTAAATTAAATCAAAACACCATTGAAGCCCTTGAAACACCCAATGAAGGTGCTGGAGAGTTTTTATTTTTTATTTTACCTTGGTGTTGGAATATAATAGCAGCAATTGTAGCATTTCCAGCAGAGAATGACCTGTCACGTACCTCGTGTACAGTAGTAAATCTACCCTTGACCACGGAAAATCAACCAAAGGCATTTGGTGTCGGTTTACATAGGACTAACTGCACTGTAGGGGACACGCAGACATACACTACATGTCAGAAAGTACACCCCCCCCCCACACACACACACACCACTACTACCACATAACCCCCCTCCCACACACACACACACCACCAGCACATACACACCACTAACACACACACACACACCACCAGCACATACACACCACTACTACCACATAACCCCCCTCCCACACACACACACACACCACCAGCACATACACACCACTAACACACACACACACACCACCAGCACATACACACCACTACTACCACATAACCCCCCTCCCACACACACACACACACCACCAGCACATACACACCACTAACACACACACACACACCACCAGCACATACACACCACAACTACCACATAACCCCCCTCCCACACACACACACACACCACCAGCACATACACACCACTACTACCACATAACCCCCCTCACACACACACACACACACACACACACACACACACACACACACACACACACACACACACACACACACACACACACACTACTACCACATAACCCCCCTCCCACACACACACACACCACCAGCACATACACACCACTAACACACATATCTCACATCTCAGCCAACTCCCCCCCCCCCACATATACACACACTAACACAGTCCCCCCCCCCCCCTGACACACACACACGCACATCTCACTTCTACTCTTCATTGTATTTCCTAGTAGGTCAGTGATACTGCATATTGTACACACGCCACACTCTTGGTGACATCGGACACTGGATTCCAGACACGTTCCTCCATTCACTGCAGCTGATGGGACGGAGCGAGGGAGCGAGGGAGGGAGGGAGGGAGGGAGGGAGGGGGTAAACGACAGCACAACATATCCATGCTGCACGTATCAGAGGGTGTCCAGCAGTGTGGGTCTGGGTCATAGCCTGATGGTCCACTGCTGCTGCAGCCTCATCACTGTCATGGGGTGTGTGGTGGTAGCATAGGGGTGTGTGGTGGTAGCATAGGGGGGTGTGTGGTGGTAGCATAGGCGGGTGTGGTGGTAGCATATGGGGGTGTGTGGTGGTAGTGTGTGGTGGTAGCATAGGGGGGTGTGTGGTAGCATAGGGGGGTGTGTGGTGGTAGCATAGGGGGGGGGTGTGGTGGTAGCATAGGGGGGTGTGTGGTAGCATAGGGGGGTGTGTGGTGGTAACATAGGGGGGTGTGTGGTGGTAGCATGGGGGGGGGGAGTGTGGTGGTAGCATAGGGGGTGTGTGGTGGTAGCATAGGGGGGGTGTGGACGTTGTTTACCGTTACACACCTTCACAATGTTCACCAATCGCCACTTCACTATCACTATCACTACTGCAATATTCACTATCACACACTTCTATATTTACAGACACCTCTGCAATATTCACTATCACACACTTCTATATTTACAGATACTTCAACAACGTTCACTATCACACACTTCTATATTTACAGATACTTCTACAACGTTCAATATCACACACTTCTATCTTTAAAGGCAGACTAAAACACTTTTACAATGTTCCCCATTAGGCCCTGCTATCTTTAGAGTCTGTTAAATTACTACTATGCTCACCATTTGCTAATTCTATCTTCAAAGGCAGACATCACTATTACAGACAGGGACGACTCAAAATGATTGGTTTACCTCTTTCTTAACCTTGTTGAGTAAAAGGTACTGGTCGAGGTCTTTTTTTAAGCTTGTTGAATGGACGGTACTGTAAATGATGTATTTGTTTAACCTTGTTGAATGGACCGTGCTGTAAATATATTGGTTGATGTATTTGTTTAACCTTGTTGAATGGAAGGCACTGTAATGACTGGTGATCAATTAACTTTTTTTTAATTGAACATTTTGATTGATCATGATACAACATCCTTGACAAGCTTTTCACAAAAGCTCAAATAGACAAATTGAAAATATCAAATGGACTTTTGCATTTACCAACATAGGAACATTTTCCACTTATAAAAACAAACAAGAGAAAACAAACAAAAGCAAGCCATTTGGTATAAAATACTTTAATAAATAATAGGATTGTTCTAAGAACAAACAAAATAAATCCACTAACAAACCAAGACTTTTTGCTAATTTTGTACAAAATAATTACATAATCTGCACATTCAGCCTTGTTTCCATGACTCCTAGGATCTAGTGTCAGATAATGGTGGTAACTTAGAGGTGATGATTCGGCATTTCGTTTTAAATTTGCATTATCAACAAAAAAAATTATAAAATAATAGAAAGTGGTTTAGCAATTTTAAACCGACAGAACTCCTTACTGATTAGTTTTCCACTACCATGCCTGAGGTAATGCTCTATGGTTTCTCTTCCTGTGTCTTAGTGCAGATACAGACAGCAACAACAGCAATAAACAACAACAACAGCAATAACAACAACGACAACATTTCAGCTTGTTCCCTTCATTAGACCAGTATTGAAAGCAGTGACTATCTGCATCTCTTTGGTGGTGGCTGATAAAGGAGTCCGATCCATCCCAGAGGCCAACCCATCCCAGACTTTTCAACATACTTAGTTGGATAGAAGTTAACTTTTTGGGTGACGGGAGGGGAGCGACTTATGGCCCGTTTTAAAGAAGAAAAAAAAAAAAGATTTATAGTCCGGTGCCTCAACTACAGTCCATTGACAAACAGGGTTGCATCGACCGGGCCAAACAAGACAAGTTTTCAAACTGCTGACACTCTGAACCCCATTAACAAACAAAAGGTAGAGGTCTCAGTTTAATTCTGAACAATGGGTCTATGCTGTAATCCCATCCCCCCCACCCCCCCACAGATTAACATTGAGTGGAAAATGGACAGACACCGCAAATGGAGTAATCTTTGCGGAACACAGATCTTGGATACTAGACTGCATCTCCGGTATTAGAAATGGTACAAAAACTTACGGTGCACCGGAAACGGTGTTAAAAAATCTATTTTGCAGTCATCCAATAGGGAAAATCCTGATCTTGTTAATAAAGTTGGAGATTAAACAAAATAATAATAATATTAATTATAATAATAATAATAAACAATAGTTGCGCCAATGCTTGCGATTGGATGTAACCCTGGCTACAGTCCATAGATCCGTTATAAAAGTTGCCGTGTGTCTAGAAACCAAGGAAACGGAATGACATTGTTTAAAATAATAAAAAATAAAACAGCAACCACAAAACATTTGACTCCTTAGAATAACTATGATACAGAGCGTCACTTAAGTTACTAAATTCAAATAATATACACAGCCATTTTTCCATATTTACATATGTACATTGAAAGAGACACCTTTTTTGGTGGTATGAAGAGTTATTGATAGGACAGCTTTCCCTTTATATCAATATTTTCATTATTCTGCATAAAATCTATGAATGAAATTGAAAGCAAAACATAAAAGCTGAAGGCACTTTCCACCAAAGCAAAATACTGAACTTATCGCATAGACTTGCAGGAACATAATTCTTATGTTTAAAGCATACAGGTAAGATCATTACGAGCATTTATATGCCATGAAAAATATTTTTTATGATTGTAAACAAATGCTTATGTCTTGTGTCATATATATATATATATACTATATATACTGTTTTAAATCAGCTTTCTACGGAGACTTACATATTGAAAACATTTTTTTTTCTTCACATAATTTGACTTATAAAATAACATTGTAGCATTATGGTGAAAAAGGGCCCCGTGTGTACGGTTTAAGGCAAATAAGGACAGAATGCACCAAACAGGCGAAACGACAGCTGCCAGCCAAAGACACTACAGTCCTCCAATCCAGGGGGGGTGGGGGGGGGGCAGTGCTCAAGTCACATGATACGGTACGAACATTCCGAACAACACGAATGTTCCGACAACGCGAAAGTTCCGACAAACATTCTGAACAGCAAGGTTTTTTTTCTGAAGACAGCATCGGTTTGTAAACAGAAATAGAAAAAGAAAGAAGAAAAAAGAAAGAAGAAGCAAAAAAACTAAACGTTCTTTCTGTCCTCGTCTCCGACCGGGTGGTGGGAACCAAACCCCGAGAGCTCTGCGCTAGCTGTAACGTCCCGTTCTTTATCAAATAAGAAGCTTCTGTGTTGCATACGGAACAACAGTCCAATAAAACGCAGGAGGATAAAAACACAACAAAAAGAAAGAGTGTGATCTTCACTTTCGGTGGCTTGCCGTGTAAAGACTGGGGTGCAGACGATCGCCCTTGGTTGCTTGCTTGCATTGTAGGAAGGCCTCATCTCTGAGTCAGCTATACATAATGGTCTTTGACGTCCTCGACCACGCTGGCTGCGTTGAGGTTTTTACAGCGGTTGTCCTTGGGGCTGTATACCGTCCGATGGGGGGCTTTGATGGGGCCACTCTGGAAGGTACAGACCACCCCCAGGCCTTTCCCCACGCCTCGCTCCTGCGGCCCCGCTTTGGAAAACCTGAGGGACGGGCACTTCTTTTCCACGGCCATCCCTCCCTCCCCCTCCTCTTCCTCCCCCTCCTCTTCCTCCTCCTCCGCCTCCTCATGCCGCTGCTCTCCCTCTGCCCCGTCACACGTCCGGTCCACGGGGCCCATGAGCTTCTTGCATTCATACGGAATGTCTTTGTCCCGGTTGTCTTTGTTGGGAGCCGGTACGGAGAGCCGGTGGTTCCGGAGAGGTTCCAGGAGGTTGTTGACAGTGCCGTCCTCGGAGCAGGCGGCCGCCGCCTGGGAGTCTCTCTCGCGCTCTTTCTTCCTCTTGCGGGTCCACCACACGCACACCACGATGCAGAAGAACCACAGGACGCCAAAGACCACGCACAGCACCGTGACCAGGTAGTCTGAGGAGAAACACAGGGACATACGCTTTAAAACCAGGACCAGGTAGTCTGAGGAGAAACACAGGGACATACGCTTTAAAACCAGGACCAGGTAGTCTGAGGAGAAACACAGGGACATACGCTTTAAAACCAGGACCAGGTAGTCTGAGGAGAAACACAGGGACATACGCTTTAAAACCAGGACCAGGTAGTCTGAGGAGAAACACAGGGACATACGCTTTAAAACCAGGACCAGGTAGTCTGAGGAGAAACACAGGGACATACGCTTTAAAACCAGGACCAGGTAGTCTGAGGAGAAACACAGGGACATACGCTTTAAAACCAGGACCAGGTAGTCTGAGGAGAAACACAGGGACATACGCTTTAAAACCAGGACCAGGTAGTCTGAGGAGAAACACAGGGACATACGCTTTAAAACCAGGACCAGGTAGTCTGAGGAGAAACACAGGGACATACGCTTTAAAACCAGGACCAGGTAGTCTGAGGAGAAACACAGGGACATACGCTTTAAAACCAGGAGAAACACAAGGAGGTACGCTTTAAAACCAGGACCAGGTAGTCTGAGGAGAAACACGGCGAGATACGGTTTAAAACCAGGAGAACCATAGGGAGATAGGGTTTAAAACCAGGAGAAACTCAGCGAGATACGGTTAAAAATTAGGACCAGGTAGTCTGAGGAGAAACACAGGGAGATACGCTTTAAAACCAAGATAAACAAAGGGAGATAAGGTTTAAAACCAGGAGAAACACAGCGAGATACGGTAAAAAATTAGGACCAGGTAGTCTGAGGAGAAACACAGGGAGATACGCTTTAAAACCAGGAGAAACACAGCGAGATAAGATTTAAAAGCAGGATAAACACAAGGAGATAATGTTCCCCTAATACACTGTAAATGAATGATCTCAATCAATAAAATACAATAAATGAGTACTAATGAAGAATGGCTGCCGTGGCACCACCCAGATGGGGGCTACACGTTGACGGCCAAACTGTGAGTCCCTGCCCCCTACAGCGGGAAAGTGCTTTGGGTGTCTAGAAAAGTGCTATATCAAAATAAATCAATTACTATCACTTTGAAGTGTTCAATCACTCCATTAGCATGGAACACATGGATTAGCTAACACCTAGCTCAGCAGGACTCTACAACGAGAGCTACAACATGGGCTAACAGACATCTGATATCAATACCATCCGTAGTACCACTATGAATTATAAATCACAGAAAAAAACATATCAGCGTTCTGTCAACACAGGGTCCTTCCCGCCGCGCCAACCGCAGTCCATTTTAACCTTTGACCTTTGACCTCCCCCCCGGGTGGACAGAAAAGAGACTCACAGACGGGCGGGGGCGCGATGGCCGACTCCACTCTGACCTCCATCACGGCCAGCATCAAGGTGCTGTTAGGCTGCTTGGAGAGGGCGCCAATGATGGCGCTCGCCGCTTCCTGGATCATGTGACCTCCTCCTCCCGCCAAGTCTTCATCCAGCGTACGCACGTCCTGCTCGTAGGACTGCAGAAGAAGAAAAAGAACAAGAGTGAGAGAGCGGTAGAGGGGGGAAGAAGGCGAGGGGGGAGAGAGAGAGAGAGAGAGAGGAGAGAGAGAGAGAGAGAGAGAGAGAGAGAGAGAGAGAGAGAGAGAGAGAGAGAGAGAAAGACAGAGAGAAAAATGTTGAGTCCACAGAATAAACCTAAAGGGATTCCCATCAGTCCCTCGAGCCAGATGACAGTGCTGGTACCCTGTGGAGCAGACTGGGGGGGGGGGGAGGTTAATGGCCTAATAAGTCGATCAGAGGAAGAGATGGTGGGGGGTCGTCAGGAGGGGAGCCTGGGGGGGATGGGGACAGTGGGTAGGCCATGAGGGGGTTTAACAGAGCACCATGCAATCCAATTAAAGAAGAACAATGGAGAGCAAGCCAGCTGCTGCCCCCTGGAAAGACAAGAGACACAGTCAGAGAGAGACGGAGAGATAGACAGGCAGACAGTCAGAAAGAGAGAGATGAAGAGATAGGAAGGCAGACAGTCAGAAAGAGAGAGAGACAGGCAGTCTGAAAGAATAGACCGGTAGTCAGAAAGACAGTCAGGAATATAAACAGACAGTCACAGAGATTGAACAGCTTGACTAACTCCGGACTGAGGTTGAATAACTCCGGATTGAGGTTGACTAACTCCGGACTGAGGTTGACTAACTCCGGACTGAGGTTGACTAACTCCGGACTGAGGTTGACTAACTCCGGACTGAGGTTGACTAACTCCGGACTGAGGTTGACTAACTCCGGACTGAGGTTGACTAACTCCAGACTGAGGTTGACTAACTCCAGACTGAGGCAGGCTAACTCCAGACTGAGGCAGGCTAACTCCAGACTGAGGCAGGCTAACTCCAGACTGAGGTTGGCTAACAGAGATTGAGGCAGGCTAACTCCAGACTGAGGCAGGCTAACTCCAGACTGAGGCAGGCTAACTCCAGACTGAGGCAGGCTAACTCCAGACTGAGGCAGGCTAACTCCAGACTGAGGCAGGCTAACTCCAGACTGAGGCAGGCTAACTCCAGACTGAGGCAGGCTAACTCCAGATTGAGGTTGGCTAACAGAGATTGAGGCAGGCTAACTCCAGACTGAGGCAGGCTAACTCCAGACTGAGGCAGGCTAACTCCAGTGGTGTGACAGTACGGAGGGGCACAGGCAGAGTTAGCCTCCGAGTCCATGGTGACGTCACACACCGAGGGGAACACTACTTTTCCTGTACCGACCCCCAAACATCAGAGGACCAGAGCCCCTAAACCAATCTCCCATCCATTAAGGACTTAGTGGCTGATCTCCCCCCTCCCTCTGTGTCTGACTGGGGACAGGGGGAGGAGTCTGAGTGGCTGGCCAGAGCAGACCCACTCCCAGAGAGGTGGTATAGAGGAGAGATAAAGAGAGAGAGAGAGAGAGAGAGAGAGAGAGAGAGAGAGAGAGAGAGAGAGAGAGAGAGAGAGAGAGAGAGAGACACAGAGAAAGAGAGAGAAAGAAAGAAAGTGAGAAAGAAAGAAAGAGAGAAAGAAAGAGAGAAAGAAAAAGAGAGCGCAACAAATGGAGCGAGAAAGATAGCAAGGTAGCAACAGAACAGAGAAAAACAGAGACCAAAATAAAAAAAATAAAAAAACAACTGTAGAACAGACTTGAGGGAATAGATTCCACCTGGCAAGGAGGATGGGAAGAAAGGAGGGATGAGAGAAAGACAGAGAGGTAGCTAGAGAAAGACAGAAGAGAGGAAGAGAGCAAACGGCAAGGTGCTCCAGAAGAGAAACGTGATGTCAAACAGATGTTCTGCAGAGGAGGGCGTCGCACTTCAAAAGGATCCCCCACTTCACCCAGCGGAAAAGAAAAGAAAAGGGCTCGCGTTTGAACAGTCGCCCCTGGAAGCGCTCACAATGAAGAGTTAACTGTGTGATTTCATACTGTCAGAAAGAAAGGTTTAAAACAAAATGAAGAATTAACTGTGTGATTTCATACGGCCAGAGAGAGAGAGAGGTTTAAAACAAAATGAAGAGTTAACTGTGTGATTTCATACGGCCAGAGAGAGAGAGAAAGGTTTAAAACAAATGAAGAATTAACTGGATGATTTATTACTGTCAGAGAGAGAGAGAGGTTTAAAACAAAATGAAGAGTTAACTGTGTGAGAGAGAGAGAGAGGTTTAAAACAAATGAAGAGTTAACTGTGTTATTTCAGAGAGAGAGAGATACAGCCAGAGAGAGAGAGAAAGGTTTAAAACAAATGAAGAATTAACTGGATGATTTCATACAGCCGGAGAGAGGGAAAGGTTTAAAACAAATAAGGGAGGTTAGGTCCTGGGTACAGGAGGCCAACGAGAGAGAAAGATGAGAGGATTGAAGAGGGAGGAGAGAAAGGGATAATGGATGGATAGAACGGAGGGGGAGGAGAGAAGACGAAAGAGAGGAGGAGGAGGAGGAGGAGGGGGTGGGTATGGGAAACAGTGGGAGGTAAAGAAGGATCGATGACAGCTGACAGCAGCTCCAAACCACAAGGGGGGTGTGTGTGTAGAGGTGTGTGTGTGTGTGTGTAGAGGTGTGTAGGTGTGTGTAGGTGTGTGTGTGTGTGTGTAGAGGTGTGTAGGTGTGTGTGTGTGTAGAGGTGTGTAGGTGTGTGTGTGTGTGTGTGAGAGTGTGTGTGTGTAGGTGTGTGTGTGTGTGTGTGTGTGTGTAGGTGTGTGTGTGTGTGTGTAGAGGTGTGTAGGTGTGTGTGTGTGTGTAGAGGTGTGTAAGTGTAGAGGTGTGTAGGTGTGTGTGTGTAGAGGTGTGTGTGAGTGTAAAGGTGTGTGTGTGTGTGTAGAGCTGTGTGTGTGTGTAGAGGTGTGTATTTGTGTGTGTGTATAGAGGTGTGTGTTTGCATGAGAGAGAAAATGTGCGCTTTTTGAGTGTGTGTATGTGTGTGTGTGCATGTGCAAAGGTGTGTGTTTGTGTGTGTGTGTAGAAGTGTATGAGTGTAGATGTGTGTGTGTATGTGTGTGGCTGTAGAGGTGTGTGTTTGTACAGGTGTGTGTTTTTGTGAGAGAGAGAAAATGTGCGCTTTTTGAAGGTGTGTGTGTGTGTGTGTGTGTGTGTGCAAATGTGTGTATTTGCGTGAGAGAAACAGCGAGGACAGAGACTGTGCTATTTGTGTGTGTGAGTGAGTATTTGTGTCAGAGAGAGACAGGGCGAACAGCTATGGTGCTGTGTGTGTGTGTGTGTGTGTGTGTGTGTGTGTGTGTGTGTGTGTGTGAGCCTGCTCTCACCATGGCAACCTCCACTGCGTCTCCGTTGGTGTAGGACAGGTCACAGAGGATGAGGAGGGTGTGCTCTCGAGCCAGACCCTGGCTGACTGGGAGGTACCGCAGCTCAGAGCAGATGTTCTCCACAGTGGTGCCCTTTGATCAGTAAACACACACACACACACACACACACACACACACACACACACACACACACACACACACACACACACACACACACACACACACACACACACACACACACACACACACACAGGGCCAGAACACACACAGAGAGAGATAAGGCCGTTAGTGTTTGCATTGCAGCCAGACCATAAACGTCTCTTTCGTTCTGTTCCCTAGAAGGAGTAGCGTAACACTGGTGCGAGCTTGTGGACTGAAACATCCCGTGTGCACGAGTAGAAAACATATATCATAACATCGCGCCAATATTAATAACTGCAGTCCAGAGGACAATTGTAGACGCTATCATTCGTTTTTTTGTGCAATCAACTCAAACAAACTCCAGCAAGCTGCTGCATGAAAAAGTTGACCGTTGATTTCAGACGCTGGACTATTTTAAGAACACAACAAGGGCGCTGAACACTTTGTACATGCCATGTGACTGGGAGCCTTTTGGTGTTGGTGCACATTGGGGAATCGTTACCCAGATGTTGTGATATGATGAAGATAGCTTCAAATTTCAACGATACGTGTAACATATTTACAAGCCTTCATTGACTCTGCTCTTAAAACACTATGCCCTACATAACCCTTATGCTACAACCAATAGGAACGCCCGCCGGACGGAAAGGGGGAGGGGCCACTCACATGAGGAACTTTGTCCCGGTTGAAGATGAGCGTGATGCGGGCGCAGCTGTTGTCGAGGTAACCGCTGTTGGGCTCACACTGCGTGTGGAGAGGCGGAGGGGGGTCGGGGGTGGAGCACACCCCCCACTGGTGACAGGGTGGGGACAGGCACCTCAGGTACTGGTGCTGCACGCACTCCTGGCCTCCGGGGCAGGAGGGGGCGCTGTCCGGGCCGGAGGCGGCCTTCTGGAGCAGGCAGGGCCGACGGCCGCAGTGCACCTGGACACACGGACACACAGTGTGGTTAGAGGAGTGTAAACAAACAAACAAACAGAAAAAAACATTCAGGTCGTTTGATATGATTCAGTCAGTCAGAAAAAAAAGGAAGTGTGAGTGTGTGCATGTTGAAGTGTTACCTTGGAGCAGTGCACACTGCCATACGTGTGTGTGCACGTGGAAGCGTTACCTTGGAGCAGTGCACGTTGCCATGCGTGTGTGTGTGTGTGTGTGCGTGCACGTGGAAGCGTTACCTTGGAGCAGTGCACGTGGC
>JAPMUY010004929.1:20000-35474 GCA_026901105.3 Galaxias olidus
TCATTGTGGAGGGGGGGGGGGGGCGGCATTGTCCGGTCAGCTTCTGTCTCGATCGCCTTCATTCTTTCCTCTCTCTCTCTCTGACTCGACTGTCAGGGACACACACCTCACTCGTACACACACACTTCCCACAACATTACCCCCCCCTCCTTCCCCGTATGCTATCCCAAGAAGAGCATCCTATACACACACACAAATTCCACAGAGCACAGTTCTACACACACAGCGTATTCTGAAGTTCTACAAAACATCCACACACACACACACACACACACACACACACACACACACACACACACACACACACACACACACACACACACACACTCACACAATAGCCCAGGGTTTATTGGGAGCTCTCCCCAGCATTAAATCAGATTTGTGGGTCGTTTGTTCGCGCGTGCTCCCCTGTGGCTGAGAACAGTCCCTGAGGACGCCCGTGCTCAGATCTGCTCGGACAGGATCAAAACATCCTCCTGCCCTCCTCCACCCCCCTCCCTCCCTTCACCCCTCCTCCTCCCTCCACCCCTCTCCTCCCTCCCCTCTTCATCCTCCTCCTCCTCCTCCTTTCTCCTTCCTCCCTCCCACCCCTCCTCCTCCTTCTCCTCCCTCACTCCACCCCTCCTTTGGCTCAGACTCTCTCTCTGGTCGTGCCGTTTCAAACTCACCAGGGATGTGGGTTGCAGTCGTTGGTGTCTGAAGAGAAAACACACACACACACACACACACACACACACACACACACACACACACACACACACACACACACACACACACATTACAATAACATCTTTGACCCACAGAGAAATCAGCAGAAGTAGCATGTCTCATTAGATTGCTATTCCAGAGGGTGTAGTCTGACACCTCTGAATTCACTCAGATCTCATTAGATTGCTATTCTAAATGAATAAGTTGTTATTATTCAGGCTGTGAATAGTGACATAGCAGTGCCAGGTCTCACTCAGATCTCCTTAGATTGCTATGCTGTTATTTGTATTATTATTCAGGCTGTGAATAGTGACATAGCAGTGCCAGGTCTCACTCAGATCTCCTTAGATTGCTATGCTGTTATTTGTATTATTATTCAGGCTGTGAATAGTGACATAGCAGTGGCAGGTCTTACTCTGTGCGCAGGTGGAGCCTTCCCATCCGTCTTTGCAGATGCAGGTGAAGGCGTCGCCCCCCCCGACGCAGGTGCCCCCGTTCTCACACGGCCCAGAGTCACACGTGCTGTTCTCAGCTACGGAACCCACAGAACCAGCAGAACCACAGGAAGAGAGAACCGCAAGAGATTTAACAGACAGCCAAGCTGAGGGAGAGGGTTCAGGTTAACAAGGGGATTTAGGACATTGTAATAGAGCAGGATTACTCATCACTCACTCATTAAGGATATTTTTGATCAACAATCTTAACTTATGTAACATTAACGTTAAGTAGCCAGTTGGCTTAAAGTGTAATCAACATCAAAATAACTCAAGTTTAGAGAGTGATCGCATACTACAATAATATAAAATAAAAAACTATAAATAAAAGAAGACATCATAACGGAACAAGCAATAAAAGCAACAATAGTCTGTAATTCATTTGAAATGCTTGAGGTGTTAAATATAATATATTCGAGGCGTTCTGGTGGTGGGGGGGTGGGCTCTCTCATCTCACCTGTGTTACAGGTGCTGCCCCCCCAACCCGGGGGGCAGGTGCAGCGGAAAGAGTCCCCGTGGTCGTAGCAGGTGCCCCCGTTACTGCAGGTGGAGGCGTCACACTGGCTCTCTCCTGGAGAAAAAACAACAACCTCAAACTGTTACACTTATTTTTCATATTCATATATTATAGAATTAGTCAAAAGTTGCTCAAACTTAATATTATATAGAAACGTATGTGTGTACATATGTATAAATGTAACCAGGCTGGTTACACGGGCTACTATCGAAAGCAGGCCTTACGTGACTGGCAGGTCACTGCTCCTGCCACACACACACACACACACACACACACACACACACACACACACACACACACACACACACACACACACACACACACACACACACACACACACACACACACACACACACACACACACACACACACACACAATAAATGTAACCAGACTACTATGGGAAGCAGGCCTTACGTGAGTGGCAGGTCTTGCCCTTCCAGCTGTCGACACAGTGGCAGTAGAAATCGTTGACCATGTCCTCACAGCGGCCGCCATTCTTACAGGGGCGCCGCACACACTCGTCAACATCTGACAGGGGGGAGGGCAAGCAAAGGAGGGGTCAGACAGACAGAGGAGAGCAGAAACACAACCTCAAACCAGGAAGACAACTAGACGGATTCAGACCGACAGACAGACAGACAGTCAGACAGACAGACAGGCAGGCAGGCAGGCAGGCAGGCAGGCAGGCAGGCAGGCAGGCAGACAGACAGGCAGATGGACAGACGGACAGGCAGTCAGGCAGGCAGGCAAACAGAGCAGAGAGCAGAAACACAACCTCAAACCAGGAAGACAACTAGAGTGATTCAGACCGACAGACAGACAGACAGTCAGACTGCCAGGCAGGCAGGCAGGCAGGCAGGCAGACAGAGTAGAGAGCAGAAACCCAACCTCAAACCAGGAGGATGACTAGAGGAGGGATTCAAACAGACAGGCAGGCAGGCAGACAGGCAGGCCGGCAGATCGACAGACGGACAGGCAGTCAGGCAGAGACAGACAGACAGACAGGCAGACAGACAGACAGACAGACATACAGACAGACAGACAGGCTCACCGATGTCACAGAGAGTTCCTTCCCAGCCGTCAGGGCAGAAGCATTGGAAGGAGCTGATCCCGTCAATGCAGGTTCCTCCATTCTTACAGGGAGACGACACGCAGTCATTGATGTCTGGACGGAGAGAGAGAGAGAGAGAAAGAGAGAGAAAGAGAGGTGTGTGAGGAGAGAGAGAGAGACAGAGAGAGACAAAGGGACAGAGAGAGAGAGAAAGAGAGGTGAGAGACAGAGAGGTGAGAGAGAGAGAGAGAGAGAGAGAGAGAGAAAGAGAGAGCGAGAGAGAGAGAGAGAGATGACAGAGAGAAATGGAAAGCTGAATAAGATGGCACCAATACGTTACAAATAAACAATTTAAATGTTTCTACTTTGGAAGCATGCCGTTCATCTTGGTAAATACATGTCGTTGAAACCTGAAGTATGGGCAAGACAAATAGTTGAGGAGGATGGAAAAAGAGAGACAGAAAGAGAGATGAAGTGAGGAAGAGGAGGATGAAGGACAGGCTCTAAACAAAACCTCCAGGTTTTAAAAACATTCAGTCAGGAACATCTCGGGAATAATGACGAATTCTGATAAATTACAATGGGAGAGGTGTGTGTGTGTGTGTGTGTGTGTGTGTGTGTGTGTGCGTGCGTGCGTGCGTGCGTGCGTGTCTCACTCTCATGACAGTAGGTCCCAGTGAAGCCTGGCTCACAGGCGCAGGTGAAGTTGCTCGCCGGTTGGCTGATGCAGCGGCCGTGAGGGCCGCACACATTGGACGATATATGCCACACTCCTTCCTGGGTGTCGTTGGTCGCCACGGCAACGGTGCAGCTGTCAATCACTGTGGATTTGAGTAAAAAATCACACGTTGTGTGTCAGAGATCGTTGCTCTCTGGGGATGGAGCAGTTCTCTAACAGGGGGGGTGGGGGGGGCTAGTCTACTTTCACAGGGGTTTGTCTTGCAGTGGTCTTTAAGGTCTAGCATGGTTGGTGTAGGGCTGGACAGGGCACTGGGGGGGGTCTATCTTCACAGGGGTTGGCCTTGCAGTGGTCTTTGAGCTCTAGAGGGCTGGACAGGACACGGGGTGGGGGGGGGGGGGGGTCGCTAGTCTACCTTCACAGGGGTTGGTCTTGCAGTGGGTCTAGCAGGGCTGGATGAGACACTGGGGGGTGGGGGGGGATGGTGGGGGCTTCACCGTCTTTGAGGTTGGAGCAGGGCTGGATGCGGGGGGGGGGGGCCGGGGGGTTTGGGGGCTAGTCTACCTTCACAGGGGTTGGTCTTGCAGTGGTCTTTGAGGTTGGAGCAGGGCTGGCTGGGGCACTGGGGGGGGGGGGGGGGGGGTGGGGGGGGGGGGTCTACCTTCACAGGGGTTGGTCTTGCAGTGGTCTTTGAGGTCGGAGCAGGGCTGGCTGGGACACTGGGGGGCACTGGGGGGGGGGGTGGGGAGGAGGGGTTTGGACAGGGGTCAGTCTACCTTCACAGGGGTTGGTCTTGCAGTGGTCTTTGAGGTCGGAGCAGGGCTGGCTGGGACACTGCGGGGCACTGGGGGGGGAGGGGGGGAGGGGTTTGGACGGGGGTCAGTCTACCTTCACAGGGGTTGGTCTTGCAGTGGTCTTTGAGGTTGGAGCAGGGCTGGCTGGGGCACTGGGGGGCACTGGGGGAGGGGTTTGGACGGGGGTCAGTCTACCTTCACAGGGGTTGGTCTTGCAGTGGTCTTTGAGGTTGGAGCAGGGCTGGCTGGGACACTGGGGGGCACTGGGGGGGGGAGGGGGGGAGGGGTTTGGACGGGGGTCAGTCTACCTTCACAGGGGTTGGTCTTGCAGTGGTCTTTGAGGTCGGAGCAGGGCTGGCTGGGACACTGGGGGGCACTGGGGGGGGGGGGGGGGTTTGGACGGGGGTCAGTCTACCTTCACAGGGGTTGGTCTTGCAGTGGTCTTTGAGGTTGGAGCAGGGCTGGCTGGGGCACTGGGGGGGGGGTGGGGAGGAGGGGTTTGGACAGGGGTCAGTCTACCTTCACAGGGGTTGGTCTTGCAGTGGTCTTTGAGGTCGGAGCAGGGCTGGCTGGGACACTGGGGGGCACTGGGGGGGGGGGGGGGGAGGGGTTTGGGGGGGGGTCAGTCTACCTTCACAGGGGTTGGTCTTGCAGTGGTCTTTGAGGTTGGAGCAGGGCTGGCTGGGACACTGGGGGGCGGGGAGGAGGGGTTTGGACAGGGGTCAGTCTACCTTCACAGGGGTTGGTCTTGCAGTGGTCTTTGAGGTTGGAGCAGGGCTGGCTGGGACACTGGGGGGCACTGGGGGGGAGGGGGGGGGGTTTGGACGGGGGTCAGTCTACCTTCACAGGGGTTGGTCTTGCAGTGGTCTTTGAGGTTGGAGCAGGGATGGCTGGGACACTGGGGGGCACTGGGGGAGGGGTTTGGGGGGGTCAGTCTACCTTCACAGTTGGTCTTGCAGTGGTCTTTGGGGGGACAGGGCTGGCTGGGGCACTGGGGGGCAGGGGGGAGGGGTTTGGACGGGGGTCAGTCTACCTTCACAGGGGTTGGTCTTGCAGTGGTCTTTGAGGTCGGAGCAGGTCTTCCCCTCGTAGTCGTCGGGACAGGCACAGTAGAAGTCCCCCAGGAGACTGTGGCAGGGAGACTGGTTCTGACAGGGGCTGGGGCTACATGGGTTACTCTGCACCTGGAGGGAGAGGAGAGGGGAGGGGGAGGGGGAGGGGAGGGGAGGGGGAGGGAGAGGAGAGGGGAGGGGAGGGGAGGGAGGGGAGGGGAGAGGAGAGGAGAGGGGAGAGGATAAGAGAGGAGTGGAGAGGAGGGGAGAGGGGAGGAGGGGAGAGGGGAGGAGAGGAGTGGAGAGGGGAGAGGAGGAGAGGAGAAGAGAGGAGAAAGGAGAGATCAGAACATATTAGGGATATTATATAAGGGATGGATAGATGCACACACACATCCACACTGACACACAGAGTAAATTTTTCGACCGCCTCCAGTTGGCCAAGTCCATAAACGCTGTCATCCAGACGGCCCACAGTGCTCACCTCACAGGTACCTCCAGAGAAGCCCTGAGGACACTCGCACACGAACCCGTCGGAGAGGGCGTGGCAGCGGCCGCCGTTTCGACAGGGGGCGCCGGCACAGCGGTTCCTCTGGATCTCACAGTGGCGCCCTAGGACCCCCGGGGGACACTGGCAGAGGTAGCCCCTCGGACCCTCCTAAACGGGACAGCAATGCCACGCGCTTAGCAACCATCTCAACATATACAACCGCGTTAGCAACGCATCTCAACTGGGTTTATCTAAATAGACGTTGGCTTTTTAGTCACTAAAAGTAGAATAAGTAGTAGTAGTTTGGTTAAAAATACCAAGTAGATTGTGGTAGTAGTATAATTCATGTGAATTATGGCATGGGTTACTTTTAAAATGACATACCTTGCAGGTAGCTCCATTCTGACATTGCCCACGGCAACCGTTGACTTCTGAATTGGAATGAAGAGGGGAGGAGAGAGAGTTGGGAAGCGTTGAACACAGTAGACACTACATTAGAAAGGGGAAGGTGCTTGAATGTCAGATAGGTGCTAAAAGCCAGGGGGAAAAGTGAATGCTGTTGCAGAGGGAAGCCATGCCCAGAGGAAAACCAGGTGGGGACCTAGGAAGTGAAGGTACACGTGACGGTGAAGCAGTGAAGCCAGCCTGAGATTAACTCCAAAACGCCTCCTTCCAACGAGGGCGGAATAGAAAAGCCAAACCCAAGAAGAGGGGGGACAATAGTCAGAGGAACGTTCGATTGTGCGTTTGGTAGCACTTTCCGTGGCAGAAAAGGGCAACGAAAATCAAGCGCTCCCTGAAGTGTTGTTGCAGCGGAGATGTGCAGCTGATAGGGCTACAGGAGAGAGAGAGAGCGAGAGAGAGGGAGAGAGTACAGAAACCAGAGCTATAAAGTGACCAAAGAGTGTCCAGTGAACCAGAGCAAGAGAGTGACCCGAGAGGCGGAGCTAGCAAGTGACTAAAGAGTGATCGGAAGGAGAGCAGTCCGAGAGGCGGAGCTAGAAAGTGACCAGAGAGGCGGAGCTATAGACTCATACTGACGCGTGTCACAGTGTGGGCCGACCCATCCGCGGAAACAGGCACAGTGATATCCACCAATCAAGTTTTTGCAAGAGTAAGCATTGAGACAAGGCTTCCCCAAACACTCGTTAACGTCTGCAAAAAGGAGGGAGAGAGAAAGGAAGAGAGAGAGAGGGGTAGATAGAGAAAGAGTGAGAGAGAGAAAGCTTCCAAGCTTCCATAACTAGCTCCCACCACCAAGCCAAACTACACATAAAGCACCAAGCTAATGCACTAGCCCCTCAATAAATATGAAAGTCTAGCGAAAGATTGATAAAAAAGTGTCCCAAAGTGATTTATTTTGTCCCCATTCATTGTCCCTGTATCTCAGTGTATTCTACAGCCAATCGAAACCTGTATTTAGCATTTTCATATTGTTATGCCAAACTGAACTGGACCACTCTGTGGTCTCTGAATCTGGAAACAGGACTTAGAGTCTAGTTCCAGAACGGGTCAGGACATGGCAGTGGACCCAAACAACCCTACGGTCATCACCGGAGCCCACGGTGCCTTCCCGACAAGACCCCGCCCACATACGGTAAACTCTCTGGACGGAGGGAGGGAGGGAGGGATGGAGGGAGAGAGGGACGGGGGAGGGAGAGAGGCAGACAGCACCTGTTGGGTCCTTTGAAACCCAACACCTGTCTCCGCAGGTACCCCCCCCCCCCTCGAGATAGGGTGCGGCGCTGATAGTACCACCCCCCCCCCCCCAGAAACACCGACCCACTTAATCGAGAGATGCTTCTGCTGTGGGGGGTGGCTGAGATCCAGAGAACACACACCCCCACCCCATCCCTTCCATTTGGGGCCAGTCTGGAGCCTGGAGAGCTCCCCCCCCCCTCTGACAGGGTATATTGGGTCCCAAGGCTGCCAGTTGCCAGGCTGAGGGGTATATATAGTTTTACTCAAGTCACCTGGCTACGGTTGCATAAGCTGCCCCCGCTTGCCCGGCTGTGTGTGTGTGTGTGTGTGTGTGTGTGTGTGTGTGTGTGTGTGTGTGTGTGTGTGTGTGTTTGAAAATGGTACAGTAGGGGTCCCACCCTGTAGTAAAAACTACGACTGGCTTGACATGACTGCTAGATAAACAGACAGACAAATGTCTCCGCAGGCGAGGAGATTTACAACACGACGTTAAAAGCAAAACGCAAAACCAAAAACAAAGAGAAATCATACGTCATAAATCACAAGGACTGACATTTTCAGAATCCTCACCAAACATTCAATTCAATCCCAAAAACAAAACAAAACAATTGCACACAAAATGTCATAACATTAAATAGCAGACTGTTGTTCTCGTACAGTACAGTGTGTCAAAACTGTGACTGAAGTTAAACAGCAGCCGAAGAAAACAAGGGCCATAGTAAAGCTGACCATTTACTGTCACACATGTTCTGTAACATGTGCTGAAAACTGTAAATAAACAATACAATAATATTCAGTGTGTGTTCTTAACTACACGTTACATTGTACATGGTAGTAAATAAACCGTTTTTAAATGACTTATCAAACTGTTTTTAAGCAAATAAATAAATAGACTTTAAGATGTGTAATGACAAATATGTGAACGTACAGCAATGCAACTAGTATGATGATTCATATTGGATGCAAGTGGATAACTTTAGAGCATCACTACAGCTCTGTATCGCTTGTGAAGAGAGCCAAGAAGAAGGTAACAGGAAGAGACTAAACAGGAAGTGATGTAATCGTATGATGTGACCGGACAAATAATATCAATTTGACTAATTAGTTTGTTTAACTATAAAATAGCTATCCAGTTCTCATTTTAACTACAAACAGGCAACAACAAATTATTCAATTTGTTATATTTAATTACTGAAGGAAAATTAGAAAGTTTAAATAAATGCCTTAAGGTCAACACACATACATATTCTTCGTAACATGCAAGCAAGTCAAAAACATTCCCAAACATCAGTCTACAGAGCAGGACTGTTTTTTCCTAAGAATTTTCGCCCATATTTGGCCCTTCCTGTGGGAGTGGGGGCGGGAACGGGGACGTACCTATTTGGCAGGTCTTGCCAGCCCATTGGGGCGGACACAGGCATTCAAAGCCATTCACCATGTCCATGCAGGTCCCACCCTGGGCACACGGGCTGGAGGCACATTCATCTGTGTCTGCGGGTACACACACACACACACACACACACACACACACACACGGAGGTAAGACACGCTTTATATTGGGTATTACGGAAACAAAAACGAAAGACCGAAAAGAAGACGAATAGAGTGGAAAGAATGAAAGCAAGGAAAGAGAGAAAGAGAGAAATGTAGTGTTTGGCTTCGAGACGTACAGAGATATGAGGTGAACCGTGGTTCCGGACCAAGCCTAGACATAACTGAGGCTGACTGACTGTTTAAAGACCAAGCCTAGACATATCTGAGGCTGACTGACTGTTTAAAGACCAAGCCTAGACATAACTGAGGCTGACTGACTGTTTAAAGACCAAGCCTAGACATAACTGAGGCTGACTGACTGTTTAAAGACCAAGCCTAGACATATCTGAGGCTGACTGACTGTTTAAAGACCAAGCCTAGACATAACTGAGGCTGACTGACTGTTTAAAGACCAAGCCAAGACATAACTGAGGCTGACTGACTGTTTAAAGACCAAGCCTAGACATAACTGAGGCTGACTGACTGTTTAAAGACCAAGCCTAGACATAACTGAGGCTGACTGACTGTTTAAAGACCAAGCCTAGACATAACTGAGGCTGACTGACTGTTTAAAGACCAAGCCTAGACATAACTGAGGCTGACTGACTGTTTAAAGACCAAGCCTAGACATAACTGAGGCTGACTGACTGTTTAAAGACCAAGCCTAGACATAACTGAGGCTGACTGACTGTTTAAAGACCAAGCCTAGACATATCTGAGGCTGACTGACTGTTTAAAGACCAAGCCTAGACAGATCTGAGGCTGACTGACTGTTTCTGGACCAAGCCTAGACATAACTGAAGCTGACTGACTGTTTCTGGACCAAGCCTACAGAAATATGAGGCTGACTGTTTCAGGACCAAGCCTACAGAAATATGAAGCTGACTGACTGTTTCAGGACCAAGCCTACAGAAATATGAAGCTGACTGACTGTTTCAGGACCAAGCCTACAGAAATATGAGACTGACTGACTGTTTCAGGACCAAGCCTAGACAGATCTGAGACTGACTGACTGTTTCAAGACCAAGCCTACAGAAATATTAGACTGACTGACTGTTTCAGGACCAACCCTACAGAGAGATATGAAGTGGACCGTGGTTCTGGAGAGCAGCCGGACTCACCTTTAGCACAGGTGGGTCCAGTCCAGCCAGCAGGACAGTGGCACTCGAACCCAGAAGACACCTCGTGACAGGTACCCCCGTTGGCACAGGGGCTGGACACACATGCATGCTCTGCTGTAGAGACAGAACCACAGAGGGGAAGAGACAGAGAGAGAGAGAGAGAGAGAAATGTACAGATAGAGAGAGGGAGAAAGAGATAGAGATAGAGAGAAATATACAGAGAGAGAGAGAGACAGAGAGAGAGAGAGAGAAATGTAGAGAGGAAGAGGGAGAGAGAGAGTGAGAAAGCGATAGATAGAGAGAAATATGCAAAGTGAGGGAGAAAGAAATAAAGATAGATACAGAGAGAGACGGGGAGAGAGCGAGAAAGAGAAAAAGAGAAGAGAACAAAAGAAAGGAACACCGAAGAGTGAAAGGGAAGAAGAGGTGAAAAGAAAAAAGACGGCAAAAATAGAAAGAAAGCGAGAAATAAAAGTGTCATCATCCATCATCCATCAGAGCCAATACATCATTTGACATTTGTCAAGTTTCATACAGAACATTTTTCTCCAGGATGACAGGGTGCTGAGGGAAGCACTCTGGAGCGTGCAGTGACAAGGACCTGACGCCATGTGCTCCTCCTCATATCCCCAATACGAAGAGGAGGAGGAGGAAGAGGTGGAGGAGGAGGAGGAGGAGGAGAGGGGGGTGGAGGCGGAGAAAAAGGAGGAAATGGAGGTGGAAGAGGAGGAGGAGAAGCACTGGAGCGTGCCGTGACAAGGACCTGTCATGGCCGCCCCCAACACCATGTGCTCCTCTACACAGGGGTTCCTCCTCATATCCCCAATACGAAGGGGAGGAGGAGACGGAGGGGGAGGAGGAGGAGTACGAGGGAAAAGCGCTGACTCACCCATCTCGCAGTTCTTTCCCGAGTATCCGTCGGGACAGGCACAGCGATACTCATCGGGCTCCGTGTTCAAACACGTCCCGCCATTCCGGCACGGGTGATTGGTCCCGCAGTAGTTCAAGTCTGCTTGGCAACAGAGGGGGAAAAACACGCTGCAGTCGGATTGGGTTTCCCTTTTGGTGCTATCACATGGTTACGGAGATAGGATTTGTAATGATGGTTGAGTGAAAGATTATAGGGTTTAACGAGGCAGCTGAGTTGGAGTCTGTTGGGGTGGCATTGGAGAAACAAACAACGTTGGAGTTGAAAGTGTTAATAAACGTTACGTTATAAACCCTTCCTGTCGGGGCTCCATTTCATGCATTGAACACTGGCAGTTGGTTTAAGTTAGGTACGTCCAAATTAAAAATACAAATACTATATTGAACAAGTTCAACACGAGAACAGAATTAGAAATGCATTTAAGGGGGAATTGAAAGCACTTGTGTGTTTGAATGTTTCCATGTGTGTGTGTGTGTGTGTGTGTGTGTGTGTGTTGCTCTGACCTTTTTCACAGTGCAAACCTCCCCAGTTCCTGTCACAGCTGCACTGCCACGGCTTCACACAGGTTCCATGGACACACCCGGGATAGGGTATGCACTCGTCACAGAACGGACCCTGCCAGCCGTACTTACACCTGGAGAAAACACACACACACACACTCGTCACAGAACAGACCCTGCCAGCTGTACTTACATCTGGAGAAAACACACACACACACACACACACACACACACACACTCGTCACAGAACGGACCCTGCCAGCTGTACTTACATCTGGAGAAAACACACACACACACACACACACACTCGTCACAGAACGGACCCTGCCAGCTGTACTTACACCTGGAGAAGACAGTCAGTGAAACAGCCTCGCCCATGGTTAGTATAGGAACACAAGAGGTTCCCCAACAAACACACACACACACACACACACACACACACACACACTCGTCACAGAACGGACCCTGCCAGCTGTACTTACACCTGGAGAAGACAGTCAGTGAAACAGCCTCGCCCATGGTTAGTATAGGAACACAAGAGGTTCCCCAACAAACACACACCCCAACAAACACACACACACACACACACACACACACACACACACACACACACAGCCAGCCATACTTACACACACACAACCAATTCATCAATCGGTCAAGCAACGAGTCAATCGATTTATTAATCAATCTGTTTCTATAGAAGCATGAATAAGGTTGGAAGACAGCACAATATAATGCACATTTCACATCTATCAAATCAAAAAATCCACACATACACCATCAGTGCGTACACTCTCAATTAAGCCACACAAAACACCAAGAGTTCAGAGTTTGCAAAGGATGGACACAAACACACAGACACTTTGGAGAGTGTGAAGGGGTGGACAGAGAGAGAGAGAGAGACAGAGTGAATGTTGAAAAGAGAGGGATGAGTTCTGACACAGTGAATGGTGAAAAAGAGAGGGATGAGACACCTCAGGGAAAGAAGGAGAGAACGTGTTCATCACGGTGAACGACAGCTAGACCGACTACAACTGGGCTCCTAATCTTAGCCTGAAAACCCGGAGCGGTGGGGGGGCGGGACACAACAACGACATTCCTGGGACTGTTTGTGTGTATGCCCAAGTGTGTGTGTGTATGTGTGTGTGTGTGTGTGCGCGCGCGAATGAGCAAGTCGGTTATGGTGTGTGTGTGCATACATGCATGGGTGTGTGTGCGATAGTGTGCGTAAATATTTATATATACGCCTCTGTCCAAAAAAAGGCTGGGGTCAGATCTCTATTCCCCCCCCCCCTGTGCCGTGCGACCTACTCCAGGCCTGGAATGAGCTGGGAGAGGCGGCGGAGGAGAGTGTGTGTGTGTGTGTGGGGGGGGGTAGTGTGGGGGGTGTGTGTGTGTCTCCAGCGGGCCCCAGGAGACGGCTGGCCGTATGGTTTAGCTAATCTGTTGGTTTACAGCGGCCCTCTGTTATTCCAAGGCCAGCGCTAACCTTGCTCCACCTGTCTTGTCATTTCTCTCCCCGCCACGCTATTTTTAGGAGGCGCACTCGTCCTCTGCCAATACCCCCCCACCCCCACACCACCCACCACTAAGCACTCTTACTGGAACTGGGCGGTCAGCGCTGGAGATGGGAGGAGAGAGGAGGAGAGGAGTGAGGAGAGGAGAGGAGACGAGACGAGAGGAGAGGAGTGTAGAGAAGAGAGCAGGGGAGAGGAGAGGAGAGAGCAGAGGAGGGGAGAGGAGAGGAGTGTAAAGAAGAGAGCAGGGGAGGGGAGAGGAGAGAGCAGAGGAGGGGAGAGGAGAGAGCAGAGGAGGGGAGAGGAGTGTAGAGAAGAGAGCAGAGGAGGGGAGAGGAGAGGAGTGTAAAGAAAAGAGCAGAGGAGGGGAGAGGAGAGCAGAGGAGGGGAGAGGAGAGAGCAGAGGAGGGGAGGAGGAGAGAGCAGAGGAGGGGAGAGGAGAGGAGTGTAGAGACCAGAGCAGGGGAGAGGAGAGGAGAGTAGGAAAAGAAAAGAGCAGAGGAGGGGAGTGTAGAGGAGAGGTGAGAGCAGAGGAGGGGAGAGGAGTGTAGAGAAGAGAGCAGAGGAGAGGAGAGGAGAGGAGAGAGCAGAGGAGGGGAGAGGAGAGGAGTGTAGAGAAGAGAGCAGAGGAGGGGAGAGGAGAGAGCAGAGGAGGGGAGAGGAGAGAGCAGAGGAGGGGAGAGGAGAGGAGTGTAAAGAAAAGAGCAGAGGAGGGGAGAGGAGAGAGCAGAGGAGGGGAGAGGAGAGAGCAGAGGAGGGGAGAGGAGAGAGCAGAGGAGGGGAGAGGAGAGGAGTGTAAAGAAAAGAGCAGAGGAGGGGAGAGGAGAGAGCAGAGGAGAGGAGAGGAGAGAGCAGAGGAGGGGGAGAGGAGAGGGAGAGGGCAGAGGGGGAGAGGAGAGAGCAGAGGAGGGGAGAGGAGAGAGCAGAGGAGGGGAGAGGAGAGGAGTGTAGAGAAGAGAGCAGAGGAGGGGAGAGGAGAGGAGTGTAAAGAAAAGAGCAGAGGAGGGGAGTGTAGAGGAGAGGTGAGAGCAGAGGAGGGGAGAGGAGAGGAGTGTAAAGAAAAGAGCAGAGGAGGGGAGGGGAGTGTAGAGGAGAGGTGAGGAGAGGAGGGAACTGTGTGTGTGTGTGTGAAAGGAAAGGAGAAAGGTGTGTGTGTGTGTGTGTGTGTGTGTGTGTGTGTGTGTGTGTGTGTGTGTGTGTGTGTGTGTGTAGGAGGGCTTGGAGGGGGACGTGTTGCTCCAGTCGGCCGCGTTTGGTTGGAGTCAGAAAACCCCAGCAGCCTCTCCTCCACCAGGGGCCCGTCGGCTGAATGACAGAGTGGATGGTCGTGGTCCGCACTGCCGCGTGCTGGGAGTGTGTGCCGCCGCCAGCTCGGAAACACAGCCCTTTGTCAAGTGGCCCCTATGAGGTCGCTGGCACACTGTCTTTTTAACTACATCTCCCGAAATAATAACCCAATCAGGTTAATTATTGTTTACGTTTTGTTACCATTCCCACTCTGGAGTAGCAGACATGTTTTCCATGGCAGGCAGTGTGTGTGTGTGTGGGGGGGGGCGGGGGTGTTACGGGACGTAGGCCACAGCCTAGTGGGGGCCGAGGGCCGGTTATGGGGGGGGGAGGGAGGGGAGGGTAAGACTGCGACCCTCGCTCCTCTCTACCATGCACAATCGTCCCCGTGAATGAAGGACGGCACCCTCTCACTTTCTCCCTCCTTCTACACCCAGGCCTACTGGAAACATGCCCTCCCTCATATCCCCGGTGAAAATAGCTCCCTAAAAACCAACCACACCCCGCAGGTCACTCTCAGACTGGCACCAGCAACCCACTCAACGCAAGAAAGATTTATTTACAGGATAGATTCTCTCTCTCTCTCTCTCTCTCTCTCTCTCTCTCTCTCTCTCTCTCTCTCTCTCTCTCTCTCTCTCTCTCTCTCTCTCTCTCTCTCTCTCTCTCTCTCTCTCTGCTAAATACACACACAGAAACGTTGTCTGGCGCTGTTGCCTGGATACGCCTCGGAGAGTGTCACATGAGGTTGTGAATGCGCCGTGTGTACAGAAACTAAACACCTAAGAACAACACAACACCACATTTTGAGTCCTTTTTTTCCACCACAGGAATGCTTCTCTTCATTTGCAGGAGGAGGAGGCCTTGGCTTGTGTGCGCGTGTGCGTGTGCGTGTGTAGGCTCATGATTGGGCTGAAGCTCTAAATCACATGTTGAGGCTCATTCCAGATTGTTTCTCTCCTTGGGCCATGTTCAATAAGAAATATTGTTCCTCTATGAGATCAGAGGAGGAAATAAATCAAGCCTAACTCTTTAACGGCTTCTGTCTCATGCACTGGAGTGTGTGTGTGTGTGTGTGTGTGTGTGTGTGTGTGTGGGCTGCAT
>JAPMUY010004930.1:0-36221 GCA_026901105.3 Galaxias olidus
CCCTTGAGACGGATTTTCTTTACCTGATCATACTTACTGTTCTCCAACCACGTATCATTAAATGCCCCATGTTAAAACAGTAAATCCAATTACTTACTTTAGACAATATGTTAAGTAGCTAGCTAGCAAACGAATGGCGCTCGAATGTTTATGGAGAGCAGAAGCCGATGTGATGTATTTTGTTACGTTCACTAGCTAGCTAAAATATTGTTACTTTAAGTGTATTCAGAGTTTTAACATGCTATATATGTGGTGACAAATCGCCTTCTCACCTACACAAGCACGGTGCAAACACCACTTGTCAGCTGTCAATGCATTTCTTTCAATAAAAAACTTTTGGGCATAGTGCAGGACCTGTCCTTGAGCCACTCTTGACCCTAGTTAAAAACAAAGTTACATTACCCGCTTCCTCATCATCGACATTGTAAGGGAAAATTTGGCATCAGATTGAAATTATCCCTGACAACATCATGCGTATATTTCTTGTAATCTTTGAGTGATATTAACTCTAGAATAACTTCTGAAAATGCAATCAGGAATATTTCTGAATACATAAGGCATAGCTTATATTTATCGTTGGCTACGTTTATTGAAGTAATGTTAGAATAACTATTCTGAAAATACAATCTGGAATATTTTAATACATAGTTTATACAAACGTCGTTGGCTACGTTTATTGAAGTAATGGTACCAGCCGCCTATTATGATTTACTGACTTGAATTTGCTAACGTAACATTAACGTTGGCTGGATTTCCAGATTATTAATAATAACCAGTTGGCCATGAACATCAATACAGAATA
Source organism: Galaxias olidus (assembly GCA_026901105.3). Classification (NCBI taxonomy): domain Eukaryota; kingdom Metazoa; phylum Chordata; class Actinopteri; order Galaxiiformes; family Galaxiidae; genus Galaxias; species Galaxias olidus. Next base: position 803 of record JAPMUY010004930.1, read on the forward strand.
AAGTGCAAATGTTTATTTAAAGAGTAAAATCTATCCAACTTAACGTTAGCTAGTTAAATCTACTTTTTTCTTATCAGGTAAAGTAGCCTTATCCTATCCTATGCCCTGTTTGTCGCTCTGCCCGAGGAGAAAATGCTGAACTATGCTGTTTATCATGAGTTCTCAACAAGCTTGGCTTGGCTGATTTGATGTCCTGTTTTGTTCCAGTTCAGCAATGTGGGCGGAGCGGATTACCGTTAATTTTAGTGTAGTAGGGCAGACTCCGCAGTCGTGTAATTGTGATTTAATGACATTTAATAAAATTCTGAAGCCATGGCGGCAATAATTCTATGGCGGAGGGCCACCGCTGTAGAATGTCCATAGCGGAAACACTGGTGAATCGTTCGTTATACATTTATTTGTGAACTATGCCATATATAGTATAAATCAGGACATACATTTGTAAATCATTCTGCATTAATTTGATTTATTGATAGCAATCTAATTCCATGTTATTGCTTGTTCAACTTAGAAAAACTCAATTGCTTGGAGGTGAATTCATCGATTTTGTTGGTTGAAATGCAGTTTCACTTTGTGCATAATTTTATTGTTGCGAAATTGGTCTTTAATTCCTTCCAAGTGGCATTAAAAAGGTCTTAAAAAGTCTTCATTTGACTTCTGGAAACCTGCAGACACCCTGTTTATTGGCACGCCATTGCCATGGTTAGGAAGTGGCTGTGGGGATAGTTGTTGGCATGGCGCTCCCTTTTACGTTTGAATAGCTACTACCAACAGCTACGATATTGCTGTTTGCACCTGACATCATTTACCCAATTATTATTAGTTGATCACCCACAAAACGGGTACAATATTTACACGCAATTTGGGATCTTGATTTACTAAGCCCAGTATGTACTCATTGAGTATATAGTAGATATAGTTTAAAGTAGACGATGTCCTGTGTTTCTCACTCTCTGCCCTTCTTCTTCCCTTCCTGACCCCATTCCCCTCCAGGAAACCCCCTGCTCATCAACTCCTCCCTCCCTCACGACCTGACGGTGCCACGCACATACACCAGCCCCATGTGTTTCCAGGACTCCATCATGGACAAAGAGATCATGGCAAAGCACTCGCTGCTCAGTCCTCTGCCCGACCTCAAGACCAAAGGTCAGGGGTCAAGATGTTTCAACTGGGCCCTAATGACCTATACATGGGTTTCACGTGACGTCACAGAGCAATCGCAGCACCATCTTTAAGTACGTTAGTACAATACAACAAAAAAGATGCTCTCTATCTGCTGTGCTCTATCCTGTAATAACATGAAAGGAAAGTCAAATGTACAATTTTACAACCCATGTATAGGGTCAATAATTGAGCTTCAGTTGAGCTAGGGTATTCTGGACAACATTAAAAGCACTTTGCAAGTGGTCAGCGGCTGTTCCTCCTCGCACAAAGGAGCAGCTACTGGTCCTGCTGCTGGGATGTTGCCCTTCTACGGCCCTGTCCAGCTCTCCTCATGTAATGGCCCTTCTCCTGGTTTCTCCTCCACACTCTGGAGACTGTGCTGGGAGATACAGCACACCGCCTTGTGACGGCATATATGGATGTGCCATCCTGGAGGAGCTGGACTACCTGTGACACCTGAATGGGCTGCAGGTATCGCCTCATGCTACCGGGAGTGACAAGAGCACTAGCAAAATACAGAACCTCAGTAAAATCAGTCAGGAAGGATCAGGAGAGAGAAATGGTCTAAGGCCACTCCCTGCAAAAACCATTCCTTTTTGGGGGGTTGTCTTGCTGTTGCCTCTCCTGTCCACCTGTCATCGCTTTCATTTGCACCAAAACAGTTGAATTCGATTCACAATCACTTATGCTTCCTAACTGGACAGGTCGATATCCCAGAAGTTAAATTGACTGGTTGTTATACACTTTGAATACAATGTTCTACATGTAAAACTCGGTAAGGGAACGCTATCTCACAGTAACATACTCCTCTAAGAGTTGGTTATTGTCATGCAATGAAAGCGGAATGGATTAACTTGGAGATTGATGCTCAGCCAAAATTGGCATAGGCTTATTTATTAATTTAAGGGCTTGATAAACCTTTATAAAGCGAAGGTGTCAATAAATAAACAAAAAATAAGAAGATCTCATGATTCTTAATCTGAAAATGAATGATCAGTCAGGAATTGGTGTGTTTTTGAAGACTAATTGGCTACTAATAGTTATTTGCAGAAAAAACGCACAAGAAGCCTACTTCTCCTTTACAATAACTCACTAAATGTTTACACCTGGGTAGGTGAGCCACTTGCTGGCAAAATCCGGTCTACGTTTGAACGTTGGAAAAACTTTCACTTCTGAACCATTTTTTTACTTGTTTTAAACGTTGACAATTAACGATTTAATAAACACCTTTTCAATGGGACAATACAGTAAAAGTAGTTATGAATGAGAACTTGACAACCAAAAACACTTTAATCATCATCATCATCGTCATCCGCTTTGTCCGGGGTCGGGTCGCGGAGGTAGCAGTTCAAGCAGGGCATCCCAAACTTCCCTTTCCCGGGCCACATTAACCAGCTCTGACTGGGGGATTCCAAGGCGTTCCCAGGCCAGTGTGGAGATATAATCCCTCCACCTGGTCCTAGGTCTGCCCCGCGGCCTCCGCCCAGCTGGACGTGCCTGGAACACCTCCCTAGGGAGGCGGCCAGGTGGCATCCTTACTAGATGCCCGAACCACCTCAACTGGCTCCTTTCTACGCAAAGAAGCAGCGGCTCTACTCCGAGTCCCTCACGAATGGCTGAACTTCTCACCCTATCCCTAAGGGAGATGCCAGCCACCCTCCGGAGGAAACTCATTTCCGCCGCTTGTATCCGCGATCTCGTTCTTTCGGTCATGACCCACCCTTCATGACCATAGGTGAGAGTAGGAACGAAGATAGACCGGTAGATTGAGAGCTTTGCCTTCTGGCTCAGCTCTCTCTTCGTCACAACGGTGCGATAGAGCGACTGCAACACCGCACCCGCTGCTCCAATTCTCCGGCCCATCTCTCGTTCCATTTTCCCCTCACTCGAGAACAAGACCCCAAGATACTTGAACTCCTTCACTTGGGGTAAAGACTCATTCCCTACCTGGAGTAGACAATCCATCGGTTTCCTGCTGAGAACCATGGCCTCAGATTTGGAGGTGCTGATCCTCATCCCAGCCGCTTCACACTCGGCTGCGAACCGATCCAATGAGTGCTGCAGGTCGCAGACTGATGATGCCATCAGGACCACATCATCTGCAAAAAGCAGTGATGCTATCCTCTGCCCACCAACCCGCAGCCCCCCTCCCCCGCGGCTACGCCGTGAGATCCTGTCCATGAATACCACGAACAGGATAGGTGACAAAGCGCAGCCTTGGAGGAGGCCAACCCTCACCGGAAACGAGTCCGACTTACTGCCGCAGACCCGGACACAGCTCTCGCTTTGGGAGTACAGAGATTGGATGGCTCTGAGTAGAGACCCCCTCACCCCATACTCTCGCAGCACCTCCCACAGTATCTCCTGGGGAACCCGATCATACGCCTTCTCCAAATCCACAAAACACGTGTAGACCGGATTGGCATACTCCCAGGCCCCCTCAAAGATCCTCGCGAGGGTAAAAAGCTGGTCCGTTGTTCCACGACCAGGCCGGAAACCGCATTGTTCCTCCTCAATCCGAGGTTCGACTATCGGTCGAACCCTCCTTTCCAGCACCCTGGAGTATACTTTCCCGGGGAGGCTGAGTAATGTGATGCCTCTGTAGTTGGCACACACTCTCCGGTCCCCCTTTTTGAACAGGGGAACCACCACCCCGGTCTGCCACTCCTTAGGTACTGTCCCCGACTTCCACGCAATGTTGATAAGACGTGTCATCCATGACAGTCCCTCAACACCCAAAGCCTTCAGCATTTCTGGGCGGATCTCATCAACCCCTGGGGCTTTGCCACTGTGGAGTTGTTTGACTACCTCAGTGACCTCCGCCATGGAGATTGATGCTGATCCCCCATCATCCTCCAGCCCTGTCTCTACTATGTAGGGTGGGTTTGTCGGGTTCAGGAGTTCCTCAAAGTGCTCCTTCCACCTCCCAATCACCTTGTCAGTTGAGGTCAACAACGTCCCATCCTTACTGTATACAGCTTGAATGGTTCCCTGCTTTCCCCTCCTGAGGTGTCGGATGGTCTTCCAGAACCGCTTTGGCGCCAGCCAAAAGTCCTTCTCCATGGTTTCTCCCAACTCCTCCCACACCCGCTGCTTTGCTTCTGCCACGGCCGAGGCTGCAGTCCTTCGGGCCTGTCGGTACCTTGCAACTGCCTCCGGAGTCGCCCGGGACAGCATGTCCCGGAAGGCCTCCTTCTTCAATCGGACGGCTCCCCTGACCACCGGTGTCCACCAGGATGTTCGAGGGTTACCGCCCCTTGAGGCACCTAATACTTTGAGACCACAACTCTCAGACGCAGCTTTAGCAATGGAGGCTTTGAACATCGCCCACTCCGGTTCAATGCCCCCAGCCTCCACAGGGATGCCAGAGAAGCCCCGCCGGAGGTGTGAGTTGAAGGTACCCCGGACCGGGGACTCCTCCAGACGTTCCCAGTTCACCCGCACTACACGCTTGGGCTTACCAGGTCTGTCCAGAGGCTTCCCCCGCCACCTGACCCAACTCACCACCAGATGGTGATCAGTTGACAGCTCTGCCCCCCTCTTCACCCGAGTGTCCAAAACATATGGCCTCAGGTCCGATGATACGATAACAAAATCGATCATCGACCTTCTGCCTAGGGTGCTCTGGTACCAGGTACACTTATGAGCATCCTTATGTTCGAACATGGTGTTCGTTATGGCCATTCCATGACTAGCACAGAAGTCCAATGACAAGCCACCACTCGGGCTCAGATCGGGGAGGCCGTTCCTCCCAATCACGCCTCTCCAGGTGTCTCCATCATTGCCCACATGTGCGTTGAAGTCCCCCAGCAAGACTACAGAGTCCCCCTCAGGAGCCCCATACAAGGCTCCATCCAGGGTCTCCAAAAAGGCCGAATACTCCGAACTGCTGTTCAGTGCATAGGCACAGACAACAGTCAGAGTTTTCCCCCCCATGACCCGAAGGCGTAGCCGGGGACTCGTAAGTATCCCCACACCAGCCTTGCGCCTCTCACCCTGGGGAGCTCCGGAGAAGAATAGAGTCCAACCCCTATACAGAAGTGAGGTTCCAGAGCCGAGGCTGTGCGTAGAGGTAAGCCCCACCAGATCCAGCTGGTAGCGCTCCACCTCCCGCACAAGCTCCGGCTCCTTCCCTCCCAGAGAGGTGACGTTCCACGTCCCCAAAGCCAGCCTCTGCCACCCGGGTCCGATCCGTCGAAAACCTCTGCCTTCACTGCCACCTTTCTGGCAGCGCACCCGACCCCCTTGGTTTTTCCCGCGGGTGGTGAGCCCACGGGACGGAGAGGAAGAGATGCTGTTGTTGTCCACGTTGCTTTTTCGGGCTATGCCCGGCCGGGCTCCGTGGCAAGCCCGGCCACCAGGCGCTCGCTGACGGGTCCTCCTCCTGGGCCTGGCTCCAGAAGGGGACCCCGGGCTTCCTCCGGGCCGGGTATCGTCCTCTCTTATAGGTTTTTCCATGAGGGTTTTTGAACCATTCTTAGTCCGGCCCCTCGCCCGAGACCAATTTGCCATGGGAGACCCTACCAGGAACACAAGGTTCCAGACAACACAGCCCCCAGGTTCATAGGGACACACAAACCTCTCCACCACGATAAGGTGATGGTTCCCGGAGAGGAACACACTTTAATCATGCAAACAAATTCACAGTTTCCACTTAAAAACAACAAAGAAACTCATGTGACAGCAGTTTCAATAAAAACAATTTTACTAAGCATCAATTTATGTAACATCAACACCTTTTTACACACATCATCAGAGATGCACATGAGTCTTTAAGCTCAAGTCCAAGTCAAGTATCAAGTCTTTGGTCACAAGTCGAAGTCAAGTCTCAAGTCTGTAGCAAAACCCATCTGCAAACTTTTGAGAGAATGACTGGTTCTAAGTTAATGTTGCAGGCTACAGTGCATCCAGAAAGTATTCATACCCCTTCACTTATTCCACATTTTATTATGTTACAGCCTAATTCCAAAATGGATTAAATAAAAAAAAATTCTCAACATTCTACACACAATACCACATAATGACAAAGTGAAAAAACTTTTTTTGAATTTTTTTGCAAATGTATAAAAAAAAAATTAAAAAAAGATCACATGTACATAAGTATTCACACCCTTTACTCAATACTTTGTTGAAGCACCTTTGGCTGCAATTACAGCCTCAAGTCATCTTGAGTATGATGCTACAAGCTTGACACACCTATTTTGGGGCAGTTTCTCCCATTCTTCTTTGCAGATCGTCTCAAGCTCCATCAAGTTGGATGGGGAGCGTCGGTGCACAGCCATTTTCAGATCTCTCCAAAGATGTTCAATCGGGTTCAAGTCTGGGCTCAGGCTAGGCCACTCAAGGACATTCACAGACTTGTCCCGAAGCCACTCCTTTGTTATCTTGGCTGTGTGCTTAGGGTCGCTGTCCTTTTGGAAGGTGAACCTTCGCCCTAGTCTGAGGTCCGGAGCGCTCTGGAGCAGGTTTTCATCAAGGATCTCTCTGTACATTGGTGCATTCATATTTCCCTTGATCCTGACTAGTCTTCCAGTTCCTGCCGCTGAAAAACACCCCCACAGCATGATGCTGCCACCACCATGCTTCACTGTACGGATGGTATTGGCAAGGTGATGAGCAGTGCCTGGTTTCCTCCAGACATGACCCTTGGCATTCAGGCCAAAGAGTTCAATCTTGGTTTCATCAGACCAGAGAATTTTGTTTCTCATGGTCTGAGAGTCCTTTAGGTGCCTTTTGGCAAACTCCATGCGGGTTGTCATGTGCATAACATATGTTATCATTAACATAATAAAATGTGGAAAAAGTGAAGGGGTATGAATACTCTCTGGATGCACTGTATATCAATCATTTTTTCCCTCTGAACATAGATAGGGTGCCTTAAAAATGTTTATAGACTAACAAACGACAATCCAATTAGAAATAACATTGCTTTATTTTGCCATGTGTACTGTAAATACATTATCATTAAATAGCAAACTGTAACAACATTGTTTTTTGAACAAATCACTCATATACTTTAATATGATAATTGAAATGGCCATTTGAGATTGTCAACACACCCGTAGCTGATTAATCAGCAGGCTATTAGGCTACTTTTAAGAAACCCATCTTTGTCTAACACTGTAGTGGGCTCAAAGCTGCTAATAGCATACCTTAACGGTCCGTGTACGAAACGGCAATTGGATTTCAGGCCATTAATGGAAAAGGGAAAAACCCATAATCATTCGTTTTTTTTGTTTTTTGATTTCTGGGAAAAAAGAAAAAACGAGAAAACTCGATTTCTTATTTTTGTTTGAAAACCGACTGTTAAAAAACCCAAAGTGGAAAAACGTCTAGAATGCTAATTTATCATTTTCGTTCTTTCGCTTTGCCATCCCACAAACTGCACTGGGGAGCCAGACAAGTGTCACATGACTAGGTGACCCGAGCAACCACGCGTCACTCCCCTGTTGTCAGAACAACCACGCCCCCTTTGAGTGAAAACAATCGGCTGAATTGTTGTAAAACTGCCGGTGGCGGACAAACTAGTGTTACTATGCCTAAAAGCTGTGACCATTTCAGATTCAATCTCTAAACGCAGCCATAAATAAACATGCAGCTGGCTAATGGTTACTTTTAATAATTAACCCATATTTGTTTACTTTAGTTAACTTTGTGTGTGTGGGGGCTCTATCTTGCCGAGGCTGCTTGTACTAGCATGCTAACACGTAATGTTGCAGGTTGGCAACGTTAGCGATTTTCTCAGTTCACGTTAACGTCACATTAGGGGCCGTGTCCACTGAATGCGTTTTTTCAACTTCCTGCGCCTCTTCCCCACTCATTACTAATGTGAAGACGCGCGTAGCGCGCTGCTTTTTCAAAGCAACGCAACTCGCGTCTTTTTGAGCTGCGTTTTTCCATTTTGGGCGGAGCGCTCAAGTTGAAAATAGTTCAACTTTTGCCAAAGCGCAGCGCTCGTCAATGTCACTTCTTGACAGGTGGCCAATCAAAATGTCTTAAAGGCGGGACTAAAAATAAAAATGCATAAACAAACGCCACCATTGAAGATAAGCGAATTCAACATCTCAGATTTCCAAAAGGTGTATGATCGTACATTAAAAGGGTGCTTTCTAATTGAATCAGTTGTTTTATAAATTTGTAACATGCTCAAATGAACGATAAGTTATGTACATTCAAAGAATGTTGCTCTTTATTAGGCCTAAAGTTGTGACCCTGGTCTAGTGACACAGTTAAGTGACTACGTTGTTGGTGTACTACTGTTAGGTCGGCCAGAGAATTAGTAGGCTACAAACCAACTATGACTAGGATTTGGTTTCTATAATTGTTCTTTCTAATAACTAACCACCCCATTAGCGTTATGATAAAGACAAAAATCTGTAACGTTAGTAGCTAACATGCTGCGAGACTAACCACTATAGACGCTATGACGGTTGCATAGCAACAAAAAAGGCGTCGGTGATGGTGAACCGCGTTGAAAACGCAAATTTCAATGAAAAGGCTTAGGGATAGCATAGTAAGGGGCCGTGTCCACTGAACGCGCTAAAACGCGAGGCGCTGCGCCTTTTCAGGCGCGTCTTCACATTAGTAATGAGTGCGGAAGAGGCGCAGGAAGTTGAAAAAACGCGTTCAGTGGACACGGCCCATAACACTAGTTTGTCCGCAGTTTTACAGCGATTAAGCCGATTTGTTTTCACTCAAAGGGGGCGTGGTCGTTCTGACAACAGGGGAGTGACGCGTGAGTGCTCGGGTCACCTAGTGATGTGACACTTGTCTGGCTCCCCAGTGCAGTTTGTGGGATGGCAAAGCCAAAGAATGAGAATGATAAATTAGCATTCTAGCCGTTTTTCCGTTTTGGTTTTTTTAACATTCGGTTTTCAATCAAAAAAAACGAAAAATTTAGTTGTTTTCTCGTTTTTCTCAGAAATCAAAAAACAAAAAAACGAATGATTATTGGTTTTTCTCTTTTCCAATCCACTTGCCGTTTCGTACACGGACCCTTAACATAGATGGACAATTGAAAACTCAATTTCTCCACCTGTACGTTATGCACAGTCGCTAGTATTGGCAGAATGCTCGTGTTTCCACCCTTTCATGCAAAATACTTGTTGCACTTGTAACGAGCATTGTCAGCATTGAACGTTTAGTTCTCTCTGCCATTGTCACTATATGAACAGGGTCTCTCTCTCAAATGTGCTGCCAGCTAGCGAAAATGCATCATAGATAAATGTCTTAATCTTATTGCTAACATTATTTATCCGGGTACGTTTGCAGGTGCCTGCTAAAGTTTGATGCACGCAATCCAGAATCCTTTATTTTGAGACCCGCAGATGTTACATTCAGCTCGTCAGTTGTCTAGATTTCCTCAATGTTAAAAGCGCCCAAAAAGTATACAATACAATTAAGTTGTTTCACGAGTCCCAAATCTCGAGTCTTTTGGGGACGAGTCCAAGTCAAGTCTCAAGTCATTCTTTGAGTGACTTAAGTGCCACTCGAGTCCGAGTTGCAGACTCGAGTCCCCATCTCTGCACATTATACAGACATATTTTTTTTTTTACTGAAAGTAAAATAAAAGCAAACAAGAAATTTAAAGTGCAAACACTTTCCAAATCTTCCTTCACATCTTTACATTTTTTTTTTTTTTTATTAAACCAATACCCACCAGACCTCACCGGAGCCTGTTTTAAATGGTCTGCCAGTAGCTGTGGAGTTTGACCTCATGACAGCCTCTGGAATAAAATGGGGATACCAAAATCGATTATATTACACCATAAAATTATGATTTGACTGTACAACCACTCATTGAATATATCGTATGGTGAAAATAGTCTGGCAGCATGTACTACTAGCATGCTAATGCCGCACAACAAACTAGAAGAATGCCAACACGAGCTACCGTGTAGTTAAGCCAAACAGCCTCCATAGTTAACAACATTAAATTATGCCTGTTATGCAAATGTTCAGGTTCATACCTTTATTTAGGAGTTCTACTAGAATAGGTTTGCACGTTTAACAATTTAAACAATGTATTTTTTCAAAACTAATAATAATTCATTTTATTTAGTTTTTAGTGCTTTTCTAGATACTCAAAGCGCTTTACACAAATTGGTTGCCAATTAATAACACAGAACGAACAACGAATGGACCGACAGCTATCAAACACAACACTCAGTCTGAGTGATACTACGGCAGCCAATTTGCGCCAGACTTGCTCACCCAACATATTACGACAGACTTGCACACATAAAACACACAGACCGACTCCAGTTGAATTGGCAGTGACCAGTCAGGGCACTGGTAGGAGGATGCGGCATGTTTTTTTGATAGTGGGAGGAAACCCACTCAAACACGGGGAGAACATACAAACTCCACACAGAAAAGCCCTTGGCTGAGGTGGGGTTTGAACCCAGGACCTTCTTGCTGTGAGGCAACAGTGCTAACTACTGAGCCACCGTGCTGCTGACGCTCTGTTTTAGCTGCTGTCTCTTTAAGGCCCCCCTCCCGATGAGCCCAGTCTGCTCTGACTGGTCAGCTGGCCAAACAAAGGGAATTTGCCTTCGCACTGACGAAAACAGCGTTTTCTCGACATGGCGAAACCACTATCCAAACTTCCCGTCTTCCGCTTTGACTGGCTCTGTTTGAGGGCATGCCAAACTAGCTGCTAGGTGGGCATTATGCATATGTGTGACTTAGTACGGAAGAAAACGCTGGACTACAAACAAGGTGTTTTAGGCAGTTCAGTTGCAGTGTTTTCTGTGGGGGAGAGTAGCCCCCTTTGACATGGACTATGGGCTTTGTAACTTTTCAGACCTTTTACATGCACAAAAAGCTATATAACATACTAAAGGAAAGGGAAAATCCCAAAAAGCATAATAGGTCCCCTTTAAATAAAACAAATGGTGCTAATTCCTATTTTGCTTTATGAAAATACATCAGTATAAGCACTCAAAGTATGTGGTTGCAAAGCAGCATACCATGAAACCTTTACGCAGCTCTCACATGCGAGGCAAGTCCCTCTGTTCTGTTCGATTCACCATCACCGAAGCAAAACTTACGCCGAACCCTCTGTCAAGCTGTACTGCGGCACATGCACGTGTCAGCAGTCAGCGCAATATCTCAATAAGTACCCTTCTCCAATATCTTATTTTAGATTAAAAACAGCTCCCATTCCCATTACCTTGTCCTAGAAGTGTCTTGTTTGCAACACACCGCCTTTGGCGCTGTATTTCTTTCATATAAAGTGGAACATTAAATGCGTTCAAATGACATCTTTGTGTAGACCACATTTTGCCTTTCTGAATTCACTAGGCTAGAATGTTGGAGCCTGGTGCCCGCGTCATAAACAAAGTCATTTGACGCGATTGCTGTTTTCAGAGTATACGTTTTAAAAATGTTACCCTTTATTTAGGTAAACGATTATATAACATGTAAAAATAATGCGTTTTACCATATATCTATCGCAAAATATAAATTATTTTGCTCACAGTAAAAGACTAAAGTAATGTCAAAGTCGGCCGTATGAAGTTTTGGCTTTCTAACGCCTTCAGTTGGCTACAAGGCAGCAACAACTGCAAATTTAAAAATCTTCCGACACTAAAACGGTCACTTTTTGAAAAACTGATGGGATTTTTTACATTTGTTTAAACCTAAACATATTTATGTGAATTATGTCATTTATATATAAATCTCGAAATACATTTGTTGTTAAAAGCAATTGACATGCATTTATTCGTGAACAGCATCACATATATAAATCACCGTAAACTGTTTGTGAATCGTTATACATTTATATGTGAACCACGCTATGTATATATAAATCAGAAACTAAATTTGTGAATTGTTCTGGATTTATTTGTGATTATTGATAGCAGTCAAATTCCATAGTTTGCAGGTGCCTGCTAAAGTTTGATGCGCACAATCCAGAATCCTTTAGTTTGATAGCGCGCGATCCAGAATCCTTTAGTTTGATAACGCAGATGCTACATTCAGCTCGTAAGTCGTCAGACTTTTCCTCAATGTTAAGTGCCCAAAAATGATACAATATAATAAAGGATATTCACGATTCCCAAATCTCAAGTCCGAGTCGAGTCTTATGGGAACAAGTCCAAGTCAAGTAATTTTTTTTATACATTTTTTATGGCTTTTCAGCTTTAGTAGATAGGACAGTGGAGATAAGACAGGAAAGCAAGGGATGACATGCAGGATAAGGCCTCGGGTCATATTTGAACCCAGGCCCCTGCGGCGAGGACTAGCCTTATCGGTATGCGCTCCTAGCCCAGTGAGCCACCAGGGCACCCTATGTCTCAAATAATTATATTATATAAAGAAGAATTTGAGCAACTACAGTGCGACAGGAGTCCAAGTCACAGACTCGAGTCCCCATCTCTGGTGTAATGTGAGAACCAGTTGAACGCTAAACAGGGCAGTGCACTTGTTTTTGGCAGAAAGGGATGTTCCTGTTTTTAGCATACTCAAAACTTCTGGTAGACTCTATACTTGGTTGATTCCAGACACAGGGCTTCTGGGTACAGGCCTGACCACTCTGGATATCAATTACAGCCAACAAAGCATACATGAGGGCTGCTGCATGACAGCATACCTCTCCTCTCCGCTTTACATGTCGTGAATGGAGATCCAGTGTTAATTTTGACAAGCATTTTTAATTTAATTAAAAAATCCCAAATTCTAACAGCCCATTGCGCGAAGCGTCTTCTCAGTCCGTCAAACAATCGCTGATTGGTTGAGCAGGGTAGGAAGCAAGTAGATATTCGGTAATATTTTGGCTGTATCCAAACAAATTAAAACGTAGGTGACACAATGAATTGGAGCAGATAGGCTGATTTTCAATTTGAATCATATTAGTGGTTTTCTATGCACTTGTACACAGTATAGCCTATTTATATAGGCTACATGTTACAACTGTTTTCTTTATTGTTTGATAAACTGTATATGAATATATTGAACAGCACTTTGGTCAGCTCTGCTTGTTTTAAACGTTGTCTAAACTTGATTTGATTTGACATATGAAAAGCAGTGAGCAACCTTCGGTTTATTCTTTCGCGGGACATGAACGCGAGTTTCCGGGTCTGTGATCTTCCACGGTGTTCTGGATTACTGAATTCAACACTGCCACCTAGTGGGCCTGTTAAACTTACAATACAGAAAACAGTTGTAACATCGGACTATAGCCTATATAAGGGTCAACGACGTGACGCCTACTTTTTCTGTCCAACTGCATTTTTTGCCTTTTAAAAAATGTCTAAACACATATATCTAGTACCTTTCCCATACACGTACCCACTTTAACTTTTCCAAACCTTTTAGTTATTGGTAATTTTTCTGTTGTTTGAAGTGTCGAAATGTCATGTGGTGCAACCGTCCAGCCATGACTTCTATTTTGAAAACTTGTTTAAAATTACTTTTAATCTATTGAGATGTATCTCCTACCCCATTTGGCATAATTTCAAACATGTTTTCTATTCATTGACAAAATTGCAAAGCATCTGCATTTAAATTTTCATCATAATATACAAACAAATGTTGTCCGAAGACGTTCATTTTATGAGATATCATCTGGTGAGACCATCAAGAAAATGCAATTTTGGGATTTTTATTTTGAAAACAATTCAAGTACTGAAACTGACATCAGAAAGGTGCATGCCAAGGACCCAAAGAGACATCTAGCAGGTTAGTAGGTCTTTCTTAAATATGGAAGAAATGCATATGTTTAACTGCTGCAATGTAGTTGCCACATTTGGATGTCATGTGGTATAACTTCAAAAAAACTATTAATATTAGGTTTTATCTGCAAATCTACATTTCTATGATAAATTTGATAGTGGTCTTTGGTGGGAAGAATGGCTGTTCGTCTTAGGTGGTCAATTCTGTGCCTGTAAAATTTTACTAAACTTGAAAACATCATGTGGCGCAACCATAGCAGAACGTTGTGCATGATATATATTCGTCCTGCATTGACAGTTTTTGTGCATTTTTATTTAATTAATTATTCATAAACATATAGTTCTTTATTTTAGTATACCTTTATGTATAATTTTGCATAGCTTTGTCTGCAATTTTCAGTAATTTCCCCTGATATTTTGGAAAGAACATTTCATTTATATTTAATGAACTGACAAAACCATTTACCTACAGCATGAAATGTTATTTGGGTAATTAGGCATTAATCAATGATTTATGACTATTTTAAACTTGACAGATTTGCTCCAGGTTGCTCATGTTGGTCGGACCACAACTTTCAAACAGTGCCACAGATTATCGATGGGATTGAGATCTGGACATTGACTTGGCTACTGCAGGATATTAACCTTTTTGTTGTTTAACCACTCCTGTGTTGATATGTCCTTGTGCTTGGGATCACTGTCCTGCTGAAAGGTGAAGTTTCTTCCAAGCTTCAGTTTTTTAGCAGACTGAAGCAGGTTCTCTTGCAGTATCTCCCTGTATTTTGCTCCATACATTCTTCCTTCAATTTTTACGAGATGCCCAGTCCCTGCTGATGAAAAACATCCCCACAGCATGATGCTGCCACCTGTATGGTGTTTCTTGAGGCACGGGCAGTGTTAGGTTTGCACCACCACACATACGGCTTTGAACTTTGGCCAAAAATCTCTCTGTCTCATCAGACCACAAAACCTTGTCCCACATCTTAGCTGGGTCACTCTTATGCTTTCTGGCAAACTCCAGACGTGCTTTGATATGGTTGTTCTTGAGTAATGGTTTCTTACAGAAAATGTGAGGTACTCTGTTTCAGAGGTGTTGCCAATTGTAAGGCCTACAGTGTCCTCGTTAGGGCAATATTTTCCATTTGTGTCAACCTGTAGTTTCCAAAGCACAGGGGTTGAATACTTATGCAAACAGCATATTTCAGTTATTTATTTTTCTTACTAAATGTTTCTAACATAAAACTAATGTCACTTTAAAAAATACATTTTGAGGGTCAGTCTTTTGTAATAAAATATGAAACAGAACAAAATCTCAATGTATCATTTGTAATCCAGACAAATCTGAAAAGTTTCAAGGGGTTGAATAGTTTTGCAAGCCACTGTATATAAAATGTGATGAATTGTGTCCCTCCCACAATCACTGTATAGTTCACTACAACGCTCTTAAATGTGTCTTACTCTTTATGAATAATTTTATGAGTTATATGAAATTTTCTGAACATTGTAAAGTGTACGACAAAGCACTTTTTAAAAAACGATTGGGATGATTATGGAAGTGTGTATGGAAGTGTTTGTGTTCAAGAGAATTCTATGAAATTATTTAAAAAAAGCTGTTCTATTCTGTTTTCTGTTCTATTTTTTGCATGGAATTTATTGTGTTGGTCTGTTTAAATAGAATTTAACTAATTGTATCATTTGGTGCGACCATATATCATGTGGTGCAACCAATAAGTGCAATAACTGTATTCAATTAAAAATAGAATATCAGATTTTTGTGGCTGGAACATTCATCACTGATACAGTATGCTTAAGTGGATACTGTCTGTTTATTAATTTAATCAGTTTTGTGGGTTTTAAAAGTAAAATAGGTCTGGTAACTACTTAAAGAGGGAGGCTGTGCCATTATAGAATGTGAATATATGATCATGATTTAGAGAAACTCCAAATAAATGCAAATACTGTTTTTCCAAACATTATACAATAATAATGAAACCTTGTTAAAATGTTAAGTATGTTAAGGAATTATATTAATTGTAAGATAATTCACGGTCTCACCACATGACATTTTTTAGGTCACCGGCTATTGACCTTGCTTAAAAATCACAAAATTCCTTTAATTTAATGTTTTTGTATAAATGCATGTGTACACAACATTCCAAATGTTTGAAAAATTGCCAAAGATATCCTTATTTTTTTAATAAAAAAATTGGTCTATTCAAAATCCTTATCCGTCATTGACCCACAAATAGGCTATCCACGATTTTCCTGACTCCCATGATACCTTGCGCAAATTATGGGAACAACTTCCGTTTTGAACAGTTTAACGCTAAATTATCAGGTAACTGTTCACTAGTTCATTGCGAAGATGTGTAATTCCGTTTCAGACCATACTAAAGCAGTGATAAAACGGGCTGACATGGTTGTTCCTCACCTCTCTACCATGGAGGGTTTTGAGGACTATTTTAAAAAGTTGCCTAAAGTAACGTATAGGTGTATTTTTTAGCTCCGTTGTAGCGTCCAGTGGTCGCGATCGAGAGGCATTACAACAACATGAAGTGAAGTGCTTAGCTCAGTCGTAGTATTACTTGCGTATTGCATAGAAGCAAAATCGGACCTATGTTCAAGTCAATTGAATGGATTATTTCCTTTTTCGCTGATTTGATGTTTAGCCCAAATAAACGACTTAACTCACATCGTGCATGGGCTATTGAATGGACCCCCACTTTGATATAACATTAGTCCAGCAAACATTTCTGCAGCTGCATAATCTTTTTACTTTTCACACATTTATGCAACCTTGGCTCGTACTAGAAGACTGTGGCAGAGAAACTAGTAAAGGTGTGCACTGAAATACCTGGAATTACAAATGACTAAACCTCGATTAAAGGATGTGACCCAACAACTTAAAATATATAAGGGTTGATTTCTTACCTATGATGAATAATTACATGGATTTAAGTAACTTGAATAGCCAGGGTGAATTCAGGAAATGTGTGGTAAATGATCCAGCAGAGAAAAAAAAAAAGACCACAATAATGTTTCTATTAACAGGTTTAAGCCTTAATAGTTAAGTTGTATGTTGAAATTAAATTGGATCTGATCCTCAAACATATCATGACATCTATTTTACTGAGGAGAAGGTAATGTGGGACAGGCTAGCAATTATTTTTTTTAAACAGGCTTCTTTGCTACATTGTAGTGCTTTGTAATGCTAACGTAAAACATTTTATTTAGGGGGCTGCCGCGATGACTGTTCAGTGTTTAATGTTGAAATCAATGGTACTTGGTTCTAAATAACTGATTTGATTTTAATTTGTTTTTGTTCACCCACCGTGGACATAGTTTGCTATAGGGCTACTTCAAATTGACCAGAACTTACAGCAAACGTATAGCAAGTAATTACACTAATTATTCACAACTTCATTTGTGTCATGAATACTACTGCTAACTTGACTGAAATTAAATGGTTAGATTAAGTACACTCAATTTACCCACTTGTCCAATGACTTGTATAAAACAATATTACTACATTGGCAGCACAGTGGCTCAATGGTTAGTACTGTTGCCTCACAGCAAGAAGGTCCTGGGTTCAAATACCAGCTCCTCCTACCAGTGCCCTGACCAGTCACTGCCAATTCAACTGGTGTGAGTCTGTCATAGTATGTTGGTTGAGCAAGTCTGGCTGCCGTGGCTGCCGTGGTTGCTGCGTCCTGAAAAAGCTAAGATGATGACATGTTCGCGGTTTTCAGAGTACATGTTTTTAATATTGTAGTCTTAATTTTGGTAAACGACCATACAACTGTAAAGGCTGTGAGTTTTTCAAAGTATTTGTAGCAACATATCCATTATTTGTCCCACGATAAATAAGTAAACCAATGTCAAATTTGGCCATAGGAGGTTTGAGCTTTTTGAAGACACCGCTTGGCTACACCGAAGTATCAACTCTATAAAATTAATAACTTTTTTTCGACACTAAAACTCACTTTTAGATCAACTGAAAATTTCTGAATTTGTTTTTATTAATAAACGTTTAGTAAGTAACACAAATTTGGAGCATTCACTGTTTAATTACTTGATTTAAAAAAAAAATGAAAACACGTTTGTCCTGCCTACTATGAGTCAGTGCAAATCCCGCCATAGATCGTTGCGAACAATGGCATCAAGAAAGTCAGTTGTTTGGGAGTATTTTGACAGTGAAACTAAAAAAGTGAAATGCCAAATATGTGATAAGAAACTCGCATATAATACAACCACTTCGCCAAATGCTTAAGCATTTGAAACGGTTCATCCAAAGGAGTTAGCAGGGGAGCGTAGTCAGGTGTGTAGACCACTACTAGTAGTACTAGCCCGGCATCTCATAATTGGATAATCTGCGGTGATAAAAGACTGACAGCGCGGCGGATATGAACGTAGCGTAGAAGGCTCCCCTAAACTTGTAATCTAATAATAATAATACAAATAATGATGATCTAACAGCGTGGTTGGTTACATTAGTAATAGAAACATGAATCAAAAACCGTATTGGCATGGCTAACGTAACCAAGGCTTGTATTTAAATGTTCGGGATTGTCAATACTTTAACCCACATTTCTAACACCCGCCACATCCATAGCTGGCGTTATTGCTTGCAATTACAGTGCAAAATTGCTGCTTTTTGAACATAGTTACGTTGTCCTCCGTGGTCCTTACGTAAAACAATAGATATAGTTATAAAATATAGCAGACGGCCTAGTTACCTGTGTTGCATTACTATGAGTGCGTTATTGTTTGCCAGTAGACTATATTGTATGAGCACGTTTTCCTCCGTGGGCACATAGTTGGTCAAATAGCCTATTGGCTTTCCCAATCCTCAGCCACAAACACCCAGGCAGAGTTACCCAGGCAATTGAGCCAGATTGGCTGTGACAGTTTTTATGAGTCACCCATATAGCCTTTAAGTCCGACAGCAAGAAGCTATAGTTTGGTTATACTGACTGAATTCATGTTTGTTGCAGTTCACTTGAACAATGTGGTGTTGTCCCGGTGACAACATTTTGAATTGTTCTTATATGCCTTGCAGTTATTTTATGAGAATTGTATGTTTGCATAGTCATTACCGCTGCGCTCCGGTACTTAATAAAATAGCACTACAACCCTGATTATATATTACACTTTGGAAATACACTGGCCCTCTTTTCTCCTCAATATAGGCAATCAGGTCAGTTTCAAAACACGGAATTGGAATCGGTTTAAAAGCTCTAAGGAGTCAATTCCATCGACTCCCAAGATTAGGAATCGGAATCGACTCCATATTTTCTGGAGTCGAACAGCCCTAGGCACAAGTGAAGTACTTCAAAGCATCAAATGTATCACATGCTTTGAGGGGCAGATCTCTAATTTCCAAGAAGCGACTGATCTGATATTTGGCTCACTGCTCAATGTGACCTACTTCTATGTCCTGTGAAAAGCTCTCAAGCGACAGATGCATTTTGGGGTAGTAGCAACACAATTAAAGTATTTTAAACACATTTTAGGTAATTTGTTATATGACCGATCGGAGCCGTCGCTCAAGGTCATGTCCTGAGAGGGGTTGTCTTGAAAATGAGTCGAAGTTTGACCGTTTAATATTATGGGAAGGGACCGGAAATTTGGCTTAAACGCTAGGGGCGCACCATTTTTGATTGGCCGTTTTGATCCAAAAAAGGCAGATTCTAACTACATTCAGCGTCTACCACCGCGCAGTGGTGTGTTTTAAAATGACAACTGATGTTATAGCGGTAGAAATATGGAAAGATTGAATATCAGTGGCTTAAGGATATGTTCTTAAACTAATTCATTAATTGTTTGATATTAAATAAAACATATTTTTGTATTGAACTGCTTACAGTTAAGGATTTTTTCGAGTAAGAACAAAACCTATGCTATTTGGAAGCTAACTGTGAATTAGCAAGAGCTGTAGATATTAACACTTATATGATGTGAAACTAAGTTCTACTCTTGAATGACTTAAAAGACTCAGACCAGCAAAAATGTTATATTTGTGTCACACCGCTGCGTGAATGTGCTGTCGTTGGTTACATTAGCTTGTTCAAATTATAGTGTAATGGCCTGGTATTTGCTCAAAGTTGATAGGACGTACACACACTCAGAGCAGGGAAAAATAAACATCAAATGAGAAAGATGCATGAAAGCAAGGGGAATTTGTTATTCAATTAAATTAATCATTAAAAAGTAAAACAACCAATACCTTGAGACGGCAACTTTGATCTAGGTTGTCCGCAAGAATAGAGCCAGCTATTTCGTCTCGTCTTAATTTGTCAGGGCATAATGAACCGAGATTTCGTATAAATTTTCATCATCAATACTTTTTAAGTTACGTTGTCGTTACAATTTAGTCATGAAAAAAAGGTAGTCAACGAATACTTTAAGTCCAAATTTTTTTGGACAAAATGAACGCTGCGGAGATCCAGGGGTGTAGGCTTCTCGTTAAGACTTTGTGAATGGTTCACCTGCAAATTTCAAAACAATAATTAAAAGACCTGTTCATTATTCTGTTTGACCAAGACAGACTAGATCAGACAGTTATCTAAAGCTACAAGTACTATTTACCAAACTGTTCTTGTTATTTTTTATAGTTGTAAACTTAAGCCATATTTTATATGGTGTGTCCAAACTTAAATTAAACTTGAACTTAAACTGTATATTTACAATTGCTCAACTCTCAGACCTAGATATCTACCATTGCAATATAGCTATTTTAAAATGAAATTATTAATGCTAAGCCTAAGGAGACATTGACTTTGGACAAATTAGTTACAGAACTTGAGCTAGCCAGCTATCGTTTAGCTAGCCTAAAACATTTGTTTGTTACTGAAAGTGTGTTGGTAAGTTCATTTTCACCTACCCTTACTATGATAATGAGCATATTTATCGCTTCAACATTGTAAATCATTGGATCATTAACCCATCCAGAAGTGAAATAAATATATGTTCTTGAATGCCCGAGTACTTTGCCCGAGTAAGGGGATGGATTATGAACAAGATATATATTTATCAGCAAATTACATATTTTGGAGTTTTACCTCTTATTTAAAGGATACTTCACAGATTTTCCAAAGCAATACATGTTTTTGCTTGGGGCTAAATTAAGTAAGTATATTGAACATGTTCGGGTCATAAGATCAATGTAAGTGAAATGCACATAATCTTTTAACACTGGCATTTAAATGGTTAATTGATTGTACACCACAATGCACATAGATCATTGCGCAAATCAAACTCAGAACCTCCCTAAGGCTGAAAACGGCGGTAGTTTAGAAAAAATTCTGGAAGGACCCCTGATGCAATAGAGTCATTTTCTCAACTTGTTTGACACTGCTGTTTGATTGTGAAATGCTAAATGATGAGACCATGTTTAAAGTACAACATTGTTTCCTGATGAAAACGTATCGAAAGATAAAAAATGGGTGAACTATCGCTTTAAGTTACACTAGAAGCTCACAGGGAAGCAAATAGGGGTCAAACCCTAAAGGAATCTTTTTTTTTTTTTTTTTAAATAATGCCGTGTCTCTGCAGATGTCAGATGGGTAATTTTCGGTTGACCTGCCGTTTTTGTAACGAAACGCTAGCCATTAGCTGACGATGACAGGTCCCAGCTGTTCCGGTTGGTCCCAAAGATGGCGCCCACGACAGAAACATAACGTCACTGAAACCATGCACGCAACCATGAATGCATTATTGTAACTATAAGTTAGTGCTTGCTTTGATCTGAGGGATGTGGCACTAGGTTTGTAAAGTGACTGGGTCTTTCTTGCTGTCTGTAGGCTCGGTGGAGAGGGGAGAGGACCACCCGGCTAAAGTCCACCCAGAGACCTTCCCCAGAGGCCTGGCTCCATACTACAGTGGGGTGGAAGTGGAGGCCACCCTGGGCTGGAGGGATAAAAGTCTGTTTGCCTCCAAGGCTCCCTCCACTCCCCCCAGGCCCCTGCATAGAACAGCCGGGGTTTTTGACCACGCTGGGGGGCAGCTAGTGGTTCCAAACACAGGTGAGGGGAGAAAAATGTGTGTGTTTAAAGAAAAAGTATTTACAATGCTGCTAAAAACACCACATTCCTTGTCACTGCCACACAGCTGTGGTAGAAGACACTGTAGAGTGGAGTACCCCCAAGGAAGAGAGGTGCTCAGCCCTGCTCACTAAATAACTGAGTGACTGACTATCATCCATACATATGGCCCACATGGCCTGGCTCTGGTTCGTCCCGAGAGAGGCCGTTACCTTTAATCAGCAGCCCTGCTTGGCACAACAGACGCACGTTGTGCTGCAACTCGGGAGGTCATTTTAATCGGTCACGTGTCAATGTGTGTGAATGTGTGTGTTCAGGCAAGTCAAGAGTCCTTCGAGGCCTACATAGCCGTCCCCTCACAGGCTATCTCCTTCATTAAAAACAATTGACAGCTGAGCAGATGTGTGTCTCTTGTATTTGTACTTGCCAGTATGTCTAGTGAATCAGCTGCTGTGTACCTCTCTTCAGGCGTCAGTCTCCTGGTGCCTCATGGTGGCATCACTGACAACACCACCTGGGAAATGTACATGATCATCAACCAGGAAGACAGCAGGTGAGACTCTCCAAACAGCACAGTCTGATTCAACGGGCTTCACTGCTCCTCTCTTCTTTCACACAGTTGCAACTCATTTCTCAATTTGCCTTGTGGCTGTTGCACTGTATCTTACTCTCACAATTGTCTTTCCCTTCCTTTTGCCTTTGTCTCTCTCTCATGTTATTTTTTGTCGTTCAATTTCTATTTGAATTTATCTTTATATTTTAGTCACTTACAAATTTTCTGTTTGCGTCTCACACTCTTTCTTTCCGTCTCTCTCCTCTCTACACAAAGATCCAAAAACTAACACAATCCACACAATGTGTGGTCTTAGCTCACCTTTCACACTCAACAGGGGTGGACATGAAGCAAGCCCAACAGATTATAACTTGGCTTTGAGCAACTAGCTCTCTCCCTTCCATTGTGGGGCAC
Organism: Galaxias olidus; assembly: GCA_026901105.3. Classification (NCBI taxonomy): domain Eukaryota; kingdom Metazoa; phylum Chordata; class Actinopteri; order Galaxiiformes; family Galaxiidae; genus Galaxias; species Galaxias olidus. The sequence continues at coordinate 23,653 of JAPMUY010004930.1, forward strand.
ATGTTTGGTGTCTCTTTACTGTGACAGAATACGTTCTGTGGGTGACTGGTTAATATTGGGGGGTTTTGTGGTTGGAAATATGTACAGAGCTTTGGCATTCGGTTTGATTACGACAGGTGACAGACAAAGTTCAGGAGATTACTAGACTGCCTTTGAAAGGTTTCTTTTCATGACTAACCTGTCATGATTGTCACAAAGCTATAACTCAAAGAGCAAATAGAAACACAGATAAATTACATTTGTGAATAATTTCATATTGTGGTTTTTCTCTCATGAGATTACGGAATCGTCTTGCCTCTATCAATCGCAATTTTTTCGAAGCTTTTGACTAGACTTTTGGTATTTTTAAGGCACACTTTTTTCTAATTATTTCTAACACCATTACTAAGGCACACATATTTACAAAAATTACAGTCAAAATATAGCTGCAAGCAGTGATACGGTGGCCGGCATATAAATTCACAACTGATGGTCTAGCTGGACTGGTTGGTGGTGGCTGGTCTATCTGGTGGTGACTTGTCATAGCTGTAGCTGGTCTTGCTGGTGGTGACTTGTCATAGCTGGTGGTGACTTGTCATAGCTGTAGCTGGTCTAGCTGGTGGTGACTTGTCATAGCTGTAGCTGGTCTAGCTGGTGGTGACTGTCATAGCTGTAGCTGGTCTAGCTGGTGGTGACTTGTCATAGCTGTAGCTGGTCTAGCTGGTGGTGACTTGTCATAGCTGTAGCTGGTCTAGCTGGTGGTGACTTGTCATAGCTGTAGCTGGTCTAGCTGGTGGTGACTTGTCATAGCTGTAGCTGGTCTAGCTGGTGGTGACTAGCTGTAGCTGGTCTAGCTGGTGGTGACTTGTCATAGCTGTAGCTGGTCTTGCTGGTCTAGCTGGTGGTTTCTGATATAGATGGTGGTAACTGGTTAAGATGGTATAGCTGGTTTAGCTGGTCTAGCTGGTGGTGACTTGTCATAGCTGTAGCTGGTCTAGCTGGTGGTGACTTGTCATAGCTGTAGCTGGTCTAGCTGGTGGTGACTTGTCATAGCTGTAGCTGGTCTTGCTGGTCTAGCTGGTGGTTTCTGATATAGATGGTGGTAACTGGTTAAGATGGTATAGCTGGTTTAGCTGGTCTAGCTGGAGGTAAATTGTGGTAGCTGGTCTAGCTGGTTGTAGCTGGCCTAGCTTGTGGTGACTGGTCGTGGCTGGTCTTGCTGATGGGAGCTGGTCTAGCTGGGTGTGACTGGTCGTTGCTGGTCTAGCTTGTGGTGACTGGTCATAGCTGGTCTTCCTGGTGGTAGGTGGTGGTAGCTGGACGAGCTCGTGGTAGCTGGTCTAGCTGGTCTTGCTGAAGGTAGCTGGTCTAACTTGTGGTGACTGGTCGTAGCTGGTCATACTGTCTTTTCTGGTGGTAGCTGGTCTAGCTGGTGGTAGCTGGTCTAGTTGGTGATGACTGGTAGCAGCTGGTAGCTGGTCTTGCTGGTGGTAGTTGGTCTAGCTGGTAGCTGTTCTAGCTGGTCTAGCGGGTGGTGACCGGGAGCGGGTGGTGACCAGTCGTAGCTAGCAGTTGGTCTTGCTGGTCTAGCTGATCTTGCTAGACTACCTGGTGGTGACTGGTCATAACTGGTAGCTGGTGGTACCTTGTCAAAGTTCAACCAAAAAACTTAGATATTTGTTAAAAATTCAGTTTTCAAGATTGGTATCTCAGATTTTACATACTCCCCTGCATCGGTCTTGGAATTTTTATATATGTTTTGAATGCGGATTGTTTAATAAACCAGTGAGATTTGACTTAGTGAATGTACAGTGCTGTTTACAGTAATACATTTTGATGCAGTGTGAGTTTAACTATGAATGTATCAACAAGTTTAGTTTTGTGTTAAATGTAGACCATCTGAGGATGATTTACAGCAATTGTGGGGTAATTTGGTCTTACGGTCCTGGAGGAGTTAGTTCAAATTTAAAGTGTCAAACTATAAAGTCCAACCAATAAACGACTAAACTGCTATTTAAAAAAAAAAATTATAAAAAAGTTCAGTTCAATCAGTTTTTAAAGGGGCCCTATTATGCTTATTTTCAGGTTCATACCTTTATTTCTACTAGAATAGGTTTACACATTTTAATGTTTAATAAACAATAAATTTTTCCCAAACTGCCTGGATCTGCAGCAGCTCTATTCACCCTCTGTCTGAAATGCTCCGTTTTAGCTCCTGTTTCTTTAAGGCCCCCCTTCCGACGAACCCAGTCTGCTCTGACTGGTCAGCTGGCCAAACAAAGGGAATTTGCCTTCGCACTGACGAAAACAGCGTTTTCTCAACACAGCGAAACCACCCGGCCTCCGCTCTGACTGGCTCTGGTTGAGGGCGTGCCAAACATTATTCAAATGTGTGACTTTGTGAGATAGATAAGTTACGGAAGAAAACGCCGGACTACAAACGAAGTGTTTTTGGCAGTTCAGGAGCAGTGTTTTCTGTGAGAGAGAGAGTAGCTCCCTTTGGCGTGGACTATGGGCTTTGTAACTTTTTAGACCTTTTACATGAACAAAAAGCTATATAACATACTAAAGGAAAGGGGAAAAACCCAAGAAGCATAATAGGTCCCCTTTAAAACTTTTAATTGTGATGTGAATCATAAGACTCATATTGTATAGAAGTATGATATTGGTCCAATATTGAAGCAGTTAAAAATATAAATGTACAGTACTGTTTACAGTAATACATTTTGATTCACTCACTGTGAGCTCAGTGTTTAAAATATCAGAAATCCCCAACTTGACCATCTGAGGATATGTTGTGATTTTGGTGTAATTTTACGGCCTCTAAAGAGTTCATTAAAATAGATGTGTCAAAGAGTAAAGTTCAACCAAAATAAAATCTGTCTCTTACAAATCACAAAACTTTTATTAAAAGTCATTCATCATCATAATCATCATCATCATCTTCATCCGCTTTGTCCAGGGTCGGGTCGCGGAGGTAGCAGTTCCAGCAGGGCATCCCAAACTTCCCTTTCCCGGGCCACATTAACCAGCTCTGACTGGGGGATTCCAAGGCGTTTCCAGGCCAGTGTGGAGATATAATCCCTCCACCTGGTCCTAGGTCTGCCCCGCGGCCTCGGCCCAGCTGGACTTGCCTGGAACACCTCCCTAGGGAGGCAGCCAGGTGGCGTCCTTACTAGATGCCCGAACCACCTCAACTGGCTCCTTTCTACGCAAAGAAGCAGCAGCTCTACTCCGAATCCCTCACGAATGGCTGAACTTCTCACCCTATCCCTAAGGGAGATGCCAGCCACCTTCCGGAGGAAACTCATTTCCGCCGCTTGTATCCGCAATCTCGTTCTTTCGGTCATGACCCACCCTTCATGACCATAGGTGAGAGTAGGAACGAAGATAGACCGGTAGATTGAGAGCTTTGCCTTCTGGCTCAGCTCTCTCTTCGTCACAACGGTGCGATAAAGCGACTGCAACACCGCACCCGCTGCTCCAATTCTCCGGCCCATCTCTCGTTCCATTTTCCCCTCACTCGAGAACAAGACCCCGAGATACTTGAACTCCTTCACTTGGGGTAAAGACTCATTCCCTACTTGGAGTAGACAATCCATCGGTTTCCTGCTGAGAACCATGGCCTCAGATTTGGAGGTGCTGATCCTCATCCCAGCTGCTTCACACTCGGCTGCGAACCGATCCAATGAGTGCTGCAGGTCGCAGACCGATGATGCCATCAGGACCACATCATCTGCAAAAAGCAGTGATGCAATCCTCTGCCCACCAACCTGCAGCGCCCCTCCCCCGCGGCTACGCCGTGAGATCCTGTCCATGAATACCACAAACAGGATAAGTGACAAAGCGCAGCCTTGGAGGAACCCTCCTTTCCAGCACCCTGGAGTATGCTTTCCCGGGGAGGCTGAGTAATGTGATGCCTCTGTAGTTGGCACACACTCTCCTTTCCAGCACCCTGGAACGGGAGGGGAACTGTAGTTGGCACACACTCTCCGGTGAACAGGGGAACCACCTGCCACTCCTTAGGTACTGTCCCCGACTTCCATGCAATGTTGATAAGACGTGTCATCCATGACAGTCCCTCAACACCCAGAGCCTTCAGCATTTCTGGGCGGATCTCATCAACCCCTGGGGCTTTGCCACTGTGGAGTTGTTTGACTACCTCAGTGACCTCCGCCAGGGAGATTGATGCTGATCCCCCATCATCCTCCAGCTCTGTCTCTACTATATAGGGTGGGTTTGTCGGGTTCAGGAGTTTCTCAAAGTGTTCCTTCCACCTCCCAATCACCTTGTCAGTTGAGGTCAACAACGTCCCATCCTAACTGTATACAGCTTGGATGGTTCCCTGCTTTCCCCTCCTGAGGTGTCGGATGGTCCTCCAGAACAGCTTTGGTGCCAGCCGAAATTCCTTCTCCATGGTTTCTCCGAACTCCTCCCACACCCGCTGCTTCGCCTCTGCCACGGCCGAGGCTGCAGTCCTTCGGGCCTGTCGGTACCTTGCAACTGCCTCCGGAGTCTCCCTGGATAGCATGTCCCGGAAGGCCTCCTTCTTCAATCGGACGGCTCCCCTGACCACCGGTGTCCACCAGGATGTTCGAGGGTTACCGCCCCTTGAGGCACCTAAGACCTTGAGACCACAGCTCTCAGACGCAGCTTTAGCAATGGAGGCTTTGAACATCGCCCACTCCGGTTCAACGCCCCCAGCCTCCACAGGGATGCCAGAGAAGCCCCGCCGAAGGTGTGAGTTGAAGGCCTCCCGGACCGGGGACTCCTCCAGACGTTCCCAGTTCACCCGCACTACACGTTTGGGCTTACCAGGTCTGTCCAGGGGCTTCCCCCGCCACCTGACCCAACTCACCACCAGATGGTGATCAGTTGACAGCTCTGCCCCCCTCTTCACCCGAGTGTCCAAAACATATGGCCTCAGGTCCGATGATACGATAACAAAATCGATCATCGACCTTCTGCCTAGGGTGCTCTGGTACCAGGTACACTTATGAGCATCCTTATGTTCGAACATGGTGTTTGTTATGGCCATTCCATGACTAGCACAGAAGTCCAATAACAAGCCACGACTCAGGTTCAGATCAGGGAGGCCGTTCCTCCCAATCACGCCTCTCCAAGTGTCTCCATCGTTGCCCACATGTGCGTTGAAGTCCCCCAGCAAGACTACAGAGTCCCCCTCAGGAGCCCCATACAAGGCTCCATCCAGGGTCTCCAAAAAGGCCGAATACTCCGAACTGCTGTTCGGTGCATAGGCACAGACAACAGTCAGAGTTTTCCCCCCATGACCCGCAGGCGTAGGGAGGCGACCCTCTCGTCCACTGGGGTGAACTCCAACATAGAGGCACTTAGCCGGGGACTTGTGAGTATCCCCACACCAGCCTTGCGCCTCACACCCTGGGGAACTCCGGAGAAGATCCACCGTTATATTTCTAACTACTGGTGTTAGAGACAGACAGCTTTTACTCTAATACACTCAGTTCCCCTTTCGCATGAAATCTCCACCCACTGTCCATTCAGTTTTGTATTTTGTAGAGTTGATTGACAAACTCAGCATTGCCTCTTTAGTGATACCAAGTTAAAACACGGGGGTAATCTGGTTCAGTCAGAAAAGCAGTGAGTGGAGCCACAGTTTTTTGACCTCTCTGTCCCCCCATAAAACAATTATTCTTTATTTTATACACCATTAATTATATAATTATATATAATTATATAATTATACACCATCCTTGCGCCTCTCACCCTGGGGAGCTCCAGAGAAGAATAGAGTCCAACCCCTATCCAGAAGTGAGGTTCCAGAGCCGAGGCTGTGCGTAGAGGTAAGCCCCACCAGATCCAGCTGGTAGCGCTCCACCTCCCGCACAAGCTCCGGCTCCTTCCCTCCCAGAGAGGTGACGTTCCACGTCCCCAAAGCCAGCCTCTGCCACCCGGGTCCAATCCGTCGAAATCCTCTGCCTTCACTGCCACCTTTCTTGCAGCGCACCCGACCCCCTTGGTTTTTCCCGCGGGTGGTGAGCCCACGGGACGGAGAAGGCGAGATGTTGGTGTTGTCCACGTTGCTTTTTCGGGCTATGCCCGGCCGGGCTCCGTGGCAAGCCCGGCCACCAGGCGCTCGCTGACGGGTCCTCATCCTGGGCCTGGCTCCAGAAGGGGACACCGGGCTTCCTCCGGGCCGGGTATCGTCCTCTCTTATAGTTTTATCCATGAGGGTTTTTGAACCATTCTTTGTCTGGCCCCTCACCCGAGACCAATTTGCCATGGGAGACCCTACCAGGAACACAAGGTTCCAGACAACACAGCCCCCAGGTTCATAGGGACACACAAACCTCTCCACCACGATAAGGTGATGGTTCCCGGAGAGGTGAACCATTAAGTCTATATTAAAAATTCAGTTTTTAAGATAACAATCTGAGATAATGCCAAAAACTGACAAATGTCACATCCCTTTCTCTTGCTGATGTCAACGAATGAAATCTGAGTTCAGTAAAGGAGACCTCTGACAATAATTGGTGTTTATATATGGTACTTTCTATTGGCAGTTGTCTGTCCACAACCCAAACCCCTAAAATTCTGTTTTTTGTCACTTTATTGTTAGTATTATTATGATTAGGTGGCCGGCTGGTGCTTGTTAGTATTATTATTATTATTAGGGGTCTGCAGTGAAAGTGAATAGAACCTTTTTGTATTTGCTGGCAGTCATTATTATTATTATTATTATTCTCTTATAAATGTGCTATTGTGTAATTTCCTGTGAGATGGAATATAATAGACAAATGTAATTCTGCGTGAGCATAGACACCCATAGGCCCCACACTCCCTGCCATACAGGTTCCATACCAATAGACCCAAAGGGGGCGCTATACTGGGCCACCAAAACTTGACAAATTTGAAAGACCACAGACCTCGTCCCGTGTTGTATAAAATTGTGGAACTTGCGGAACAGCTCCCTGTCCCCATAAGGAACAAATTTGCCTCCATAACCCATAAATCATCAGCCATCTTGTTCAAGATATAGACTTTTCAAAGGTCTATGTCTACAGATGCTGTTTACCATTTTGCATCAAGATTGGTTGAACAATCTAGGAGGAGTTGGATTTTAAGTGTTAGTTGGTAAGTGTACCAGTATATATACAGTGCATCCGGAAAGTATTCATACCCCTTCACTTTTTCCACATTTTATTATGTTACAGCCTAATTCCAAAATGGATTAAATAAAAAAAATTCTCAACATTCTACACACAATACCGCATAATGACAAAGTGAAAAAGGTTTTTTAGAATTTTTTGCAAATGTATTAAAAATAAAAAAATAAAATATCACATGTACATAAGTATTCACACCCTTTACTCAATACTTTGTTGAAGCACCTTTGGCAGCAATTACAGCCTCAAGTCTTCTTGAGTATGATGCTACAAGCTTGCCACACCTATTTTGGGGCAGTTTCTCCAATTCTTCTTTGCAGATCGTCTCAAGCTCCATCAAGTTGGATGGGGAGCGTCGGTGCACAGCCATTTTCAGATCTCTCCAAAGATGTTCAATCGGGTTCAAGTCTGGGCTCTGGCTGGGCCACTCAGGGACATTCACAGACTTGTCCCGAAGCCACTCCTTTGTTATCTTGGCTGTGTGCTTAGGGTCGTTGTCCTGTTGGAAGGTGAACCTTCGCCCCAGTCTGAGGTCCAGAACGCTCTGGAGCAGGTTTTCATCAAGGATCTCTCTGTACATTGCTGCATTCATCTTTCCCTTGATCCTGACTAGTCTCCCAGTTCCTGCCGCTGAAAAACACCCCCACAGCATGATGCTGCCACCACCATGCTTCACTGTAGGGATGGTATTGGCCAGCTAATGAGCAGTGCCTGGTTTCCTCCAGACATGACACTTGGCATTCAGGCCAAAGAGTTCAATCTTGGTTTCATCAGACCAGAGAATTTTGTTTCTCATGGTCTGAGAGTCCTTTAGGTGTCTTTTGGCAAAATCCATGCGGGCTTTCATGTGCCTTTTACTGAGGAGTGGCTTCCGTCTGGCCACTCTACCATAAAGGCCTGATTGGTGGAGTGCTGCAGAGATGGTTGTCCTTCTGGAAGGTTCTCCCATCTCCACAGAGGAACACTGGAGCTCTGTCAGAGTGACCATCGGGTTCTTGGTCACCTCCCTGACCAAGGCCCTTCTCCCCCGATTGCTCAGTTTGGCCGGGCGGCCAGCTCTAGGAAGAGTTCTGGTGGTTCCAAACGTCATCCATTTGCGAATGATGGAGACCACTGTGCTCATTGGGACCTTCAATGCTGCAGAAATTTTTTCTGTACCCTTCCCCAGATCTGTGCCTCGATACAATCCTGTCTCGGAGGTCTACAGACAATTCCTTGGACTTCATAACTTGGTTTGTGCTCTGAGATGCACTGTCAACTGTGGGACCTTATATAAACAGGTGTGTGCCTTTCCAAATCATGTCCAATCAATTGAATTTACCACAGGTGGACTCCAATCAAGTTGTAGAAACATCTCAAGGATGATCAGTGGAAACGGGATGCACCTGAGCTCAATTTTGAGTGTCACAGCAAAGGGTGTGAATACTTATGTACATATGATATTTTATTTTTTTATTTTTAATACATTTGCAAAAAATTCAAAAATACTTTTTTCACTTTGTCATTATGCGGTATTGTATGTAGAATGTTGAGAATTTTTTTTATTTAATCCATTTTGGAATTAGGCTGTAACATAATAAAATGTGGAAAAAGTTAAGGGGTATGAATACTTTCCGGATGCACTGTATCTCCGCCTTGCCCACATTTATATATAGGCTATGAAACAACAGACAGACAACGCACGAGCGAAGTATCTAAGATGCGCTTTTTGTGGGCTATAATTCATCTTCGGGACATTGTAGTTTCTCCACAAAAGACACACGAAAACCACCTTTGCATGATTACGTAGCCTAGTGTAAGTGCAGTCGGACTCCTTTAGCAACACAATTGTCTTTATGAATTCTCCTTTATGAATTCTCCTTCATATCTTTCCTTAACTTCATGACCTTGTCTCTCGGGGTTAATGAAAAGTACATAGTGAAAGTACTTTATTGGACTATTCGGATCCAGCTTATTATTGGCTCATTTCCACCAAACAGTAACGGGTTGGATCGTTGCATATCGGAATGGTTATGGCGCGTTTCCACCAAACACTTTCGCTAAAATTGCCTTAAAACCGGTATCATTACAACCAGTACCTAATCCTAGATCTGGTTTGCGTTTCCCGCTAACAGGTACCACAGAATGTAGGCAGGGTTCATTGCCACATAACTATCAAATAAATGGAATTTGCCTTCATAATGAGGTGCTTATGCCTGTAGTCTCTGTCACAATCGATGGGAGATTTAAAAACACCTCCAAGTACCAGGTCTGTGTGCTAGGAACCTCAACAGAAGAGTTAGAAAACCAGAATGGAACAATTATCTACCGTACAATCCACAACTTTTGCCAGTGGAAACGCAAACAGCAGTTCCCATACGTAGTGAACCGACCCGACCCGTTACCTAGTGCTTGGTGGAAATGAGCCACAAGTAGTGATGTCGTTCATGAATGATTCGTTCATTTTGAACAAATCTTTTAAAGTACTCGGGATTAACGAGTAGTCTCAGAGAGTGATTCATTCATTTTGGTTGCACGTGCGCCAACAGTTGCGTTCGAGACATTCGTTAATTTCGTTCAGCATAGGCATAGTATAGGAAACAGAAATTAATAGTTCACCCCTCGACTGGGTCTTCGGGTCTGAGTCGTTCGTTCAATTTTCACGTGATAGATAGGCTCGGCATAGAAAAGAGAAATGTTCAGTTCGCCATGGTTATGTAGTCACAATTACGCCATAATTATGATTGACTCACTATGATAATTAAGTCCCCTAAAAGCAGTTGCAATATACTACTTTACTGAAACGTGATGTATTGTATTTAGCCAACAAATCTTGATAATGATGTAACCATTGATGCAATATTGATGTAACTTTAAGATTATTAAGCCTATTTATTTATTATCAGGTTGTCCTTGTTAACTTTTTGGACTTAGCAAAAACGTGCTGTATACACACCCTTACACACTCTACTAAATAAAATACGTTAAATACAAATAAATAAGTGAAATCACACCATACAGCCAAATAACCATCACACTCGCTAAGCCTAGCAGAGTAGCAGTCATGTGAAAAGTGAACGAAAGACTCGAAAGACTGGACAGGAAACAGAAATGAGTGGTTCACCCTTCAACTGGGCCTAAGTTGTTCGTTCAATTTTCACGTGACAGCCACATAGGCTCAGTATAGGAAAGAGAAAAGAGTAGTTCACCCTTGAACTGGGTCTTCTGGCCTGTCGTTCGTTCACTGGTCACGTGATAGCTGCATAGGCACGAGAGATCAGGAAACATAAATTAGCAGTTCACCCTTAGGGTCTGAGTATTTCGTTCACTTGTAACGTGACTGCTTCATGCTTAAATTATGACTACATTCATAAGTGATCATTATTGATTTTTGGATTATTACACGTCAGTTAAATGCATTACATTTTTGGGTGTTTTTTGCTCCTGTCACATTTTTACTCACTATGGGCTCATTTTCCACTGCACTTGCAAGTCCTGCACCTCTATGGAAACAGTACAATTGTGGCCAGAAGATAGGATAATTCAAAAATGTGTTATTGTGCAGTATAACACAATTATAATGTCATAAATCACAAAATAAGGAAAGTGTAAGTTGAATTTCTTTGATCATTAATTTTATAAAAATTAAAACAATATGGAATCTGTACATACAACATTTTTCCATATTAGTGTTACTAATACTGGAAAAAAGGGGTAGACTCCATTAAGTTATACATATTGAACTATTAAATTTTTTACTATCTCTCTCAACATATCTTTCTGTCTAAGGCTCCTCCCCTCTCTGCTCCAGCCTGCAGTGCAGTCAAAGATTTGCTGATTTATTGTCACGTGACTGTAGGTCTGAGACATTCAAGGCTTCCCAGTTGCGATGAGAAGCACAGAATTGTCTTTGCAAGATCTGGATCACAAGTGTTTCTTTTTGGCAAAATTTGAAATAAGACATTTAAAATAAAGTGATTTTGATGAAATATCACTATTTGAAGCTTATATTCAGTTATTCTTCCGGACGGAAGTGTTCTGTGCACATGATCGGTTTAGGGAGCGTCGGAAAGTCTAGAGTCCGACAAGAACGGCTGTTCTTAAAGTTTCTGGGTATGATAAATGGTGTTATTTTTGGTGATTTTTTTAAAGACAACATGCATTTTGATCCCGGCGGGTTGTGGGGTTCAGAGGGTTAATGAAAGTGATCATTCTATGACCTGATATAACAGCAATCCGTGCATCACTAGTTTGCCGTCATGCCAGTTTGGTGGGCATATAGTATTACACACACTGACATTATACACAACAACTATAGCCTACTGTTCCCAGCTGACATACTCATGCATTAACAAAGTGTTGCACACGCGCGCCCCTCCCGAGCTCGCTCTGGAGAAAAAAAGTTAAACCCAATGATGATTTGATGAGCTTGATGTTAATCTGTGTTTTTTTGGTAGCCCCCAGTCAGAAGACAGACAGGAAATTCTCTTGAGTCCTGAGGTCACATACGGCCCTCTAGGCCTCGATTTGTCCTGCCCCGTCGCCATGACAGTACCCCACTGTGCTGAGGTTACCGCTGACAACTGGAGCATCCGCCTGAAGAGGCAGAAGCATGACAATACCTGGGAGGTGAGGTGAACCAAAATATAGGCACAGAAAAAAACTAGTAAGGTAGCACACCTTGGCTTGTGTCAATATGGTTCAGAAATTTGTAATTTGGTGGTTGACGTATGAGCCGCCGGGGAAAAGGTTTATCTCTTAAACTTCAAGTATTAGGCATGACAATTGAGAGTTGTGTTGTACTAACTCTTAGATTTCCAAAAATATATGTGGTCTTTTAGATTTTATATTGGAATCTGAATTTATTCACCAATTAGTTGAATTAATGTCTGAAATTGTCATATGGTGTGGCATGAAAGTTTTTATTCATAATGTGAAAATGGGGTATACTTTTCTGAAGTAACTCACTTTATCTTAATAGTTTATCATTACTATCTTGAGATTCAGCATTTCCTTGTGCAAATTCATTACATTTGTTATCCTTTTTTTCTTAATCATCATGCAAAGTAAGACATCTGTCAATCTCTCAATCTTTCGATATATTTTAGATTAATTCTGACAAACCCTGTTAAAAATCTAACAAATTGCTTGTGACTCTTGCTGATACTATTTTCCATGTGTTCCATTGAGATTTTTATGATTTAGCACTAACCAAACCTTTTTATTGTCCAAATTCTGAATGTCACACCAAATGATATAGTGCCACACCATAGAATGAACCACACCACACCACAATATTCCAATGCAAAAATGTGTATTATATGCAATAAATAATTAAATAATAATCAAATTCAAGAACAACAAAAACCGTTCAAGAAAAGTCACAAAAGTGTGGAACATTGTGCCACTAAACATTGTATAGCGCTGGTATCGGACACAGGACCAGGGAAGAACCATTTTTCTAGC